>JAMKCH010011248.1:0-162300 GCA_023653785.1 Ophioderma brevispina | reverse complement strand
CTCGTAACAGCATTACCTTTTGATGCTAACTGCCATACCGTGTCGACATTCGGTGTGGCACGACGGGACCAAAGTGATATTGGGTACACTTGTGTAACAACCGTGACTGGCGGTGGGTCAATTGTTAATCCAGAAGCTGGAAAGCTTCCTGGTGATGATGCACCAAAGGGGCCCCGCCTTATGAGGATAAGTATTTGGAGTCTGTAACCAGTCCGATCTAGTTGGGAAACCTGTGCCTAAATATTGGGCTGACACGGTCAAGAATGTTTAACCGTCATGTCCAAACGGATGAAATGGGAGGTTTACAGAAAATGTAGGCTCCACCTTCTAATGTGCCATATGCTAATGCCCAATGGGTACAGTTTCATTTGGAATAACATGTCCAGATTTGACTGAACCGTAGATATTAAGCTTCCAAGACGGTTACAGAGGGATGTCGTCTGCTATTGTTCCGCTATTGCAAGCCCGTGGTTCTTGTGGACACACATGATGCTGTGGATAAGAAGGTTTTTGTGAGCCTTGAGCGCAGCCTGCCTTCATTCTAGATGCCTCGTATGCTGTACCTAGTCCGCCTGGAGCATATTAAGTCCATGTTGAATTCGGATTATAAGGAGTTATGCCAGCAATGATATCACCATTACTGATCAGCTGTTGGGTGATGATTGCGAGGCTCCTATTAATAGCAGGGACTGTAGTGTAAGCGTGTGCGCTTCCGGATAAAATTGTGAATTTTTGCACACAAGTACTTTAGGCATTGATATCCAGAAAATTGATGGAACGCACTTGCCACCCCCTTAATGGCCCCAGCTTTGGTTTCAAGGTTATAAACATGGGTCAAAATTTTTTAAAATGTTCTGAAATGTTTTAAAAAGCACACCATTGTGTTTGTCTGGTCACAAGGATTCCAAAAAGTATAGTTTACACTATCTAATGCTTATAGTTCCGGAGTTAATTGGTAAAAATTGTAAAAATATGGAAAAAAGTCAATTTTCGTGTGAACATGGGTCAAAAGTTAAAAGTTGCTTTGAGTCAGTTAATATTGGTGCAAATTGTTTCCCTATCTTAAAAAGATGAAATAAGGAATAAGTTTCCTTATCTTTTATGCTTAGTTTCACGTTTCCAACAAAATAGGTCCAGGTCAATAGAATCCAATAGCTACCAGAGCGGTTGACTTTATTCGCATTTGGTATCCAGACCTTAGCTAGTCAAAACAATTCCTATATTTCATATTATGAGCTAACCCAACAATTTGAACCACATTTTACAAAAATTGGAGCAACTTTTAATTTTTGACCCTGTACAACCAAATTGACATTTTGTACCATTTTTTTTACGTTTTTAAACCCCATAATTCCTAACTATAGTCACAGGTAGTATAAACAGACCTGTTTGAATCCTTGAAACCAGACAAACATCATGTGCGCATTTCAACACAATCGAACTTTTAAAATTTACCCCTTTTAACCTTGACATCCAGCTGGGGGCCATGAAAGGGTGTGGGCAGTGCTTCCATCAATTTTTGTTTTTGAATTATCCAATGTATAAATTATTGGTACCAAAATTCACCATTTTATCCGGATTTGCACACTCACATAGATCTGTTCACTACTGTCCCCCATATAAGAAGATCAAGGAGCTTCCCCCTCGCTCATCTTTAATATCGCAACGTATTTGACAGCTATGGTAATAAGAAGCCTTCAGCCCACATGGACAGTCCCATAGGTCCGAGTCCCCAGTCGTCATACAACAAGTCTAAATCGACTTCTTCAATGGTCAACAATACCCTAGTCAACGGGGATGTCAGTCCTTTATCCTTTCACATATTCGAAGGATGCTTAAACCAGCTTCTATTTTCAGAAGGAGCTGTACCTCCAAGCGTCCAGTTTCACGTTAAAAGGGAGAATTTCATGTGGAAACTTAAAAATTGTCGAAGGGCATGGAAGAGATGAAAAACGACCATTTGGGTTGGATGCGGTACAGGGATAGCGCATTCGTTTTGTTTCATTTCCTCCGGTGCAATCAGCACCACGTTTGACCAATGGGTGTAGGTTTCTGGAAAAGCAAAAGCTTATCGAGGACGAGGTTCAATTTTGTAGCCACGCGTCAATCGATGTAGTGACATACCATCCTCATGAATTTGTTCAAACCTCTTCTAGTCCCCCCAAAGAAAAATGGGAAGATGCGCCGTAATAAACTAAAGCCCTAATATAAAATCAATTTGTTCTAAATTCATTCAAGATGGAACATTTGAGTCGGCTTTGCGTTTGATAAGGAAAAGGAGCTTTCCTTGCTACTTTGATCTAAAGGAGGCTTATTTCTCAATTCCGATCGCAGAGGGTCATCGGATGTTTCTGCGTTTTATTTGGAAAAACCAAAAGGTTTCAATTGTTGTTCCCATTCGGGCAACGACCGAACGGAGCGGAATCTTCTGTTTATTACGCACAGCGGGGAGATTCATCCACTGGCGCAATAATTCAATGCATTAAGCAGGGGTGGATAATATCATGGTGGTCGCACCGGTTTACCTGAGAGTACGCAGGCATGTCCGGAGGACTCTGCGTCACTCATCTCGCATCATGGGAGGAAAAGGTACCGAGAAAGCAGTATTCTGTGGCCCGTGGCGAGTCTGGGATAGCTGGTTGTCGTGAACGGAGTGTGCAATCCCAGGTTCTACAATCTATAGATAATGGTCTGTGCTTTTTTACCAAGTTGTATAATACTTGGTTTTGTACCGACCAGTAATAATCATAGGTCAGGCCATTTAAATGACTCATGTCCCAGTGGATGTGGGGTGCCGGGTTGGTGCTAATTATCTTGTTGAGAAGGCTCATGTAGGGCATATTTAATGCTCGGCGCCTCCAGTCCAGCGAATATGCTTTTACATGGCCCGTGGGCCAGGTTATGAGGGATTTGAAGAACCTTGGCACAAATGCCGTATTGTCTTTAAAGCTTATTGACTCAAGTGAATCAGATCTCGATCAAAACATGTGGCAGGTAGTATAAAATGCTGCCTTTGTGTACATAAGAGGTGGTAAAGCTTCTATCCATTGAAAAGCATTGCTTATTTTAGTAGAGACTAGTCTCTGCCGACAGGGGGGAGCATACTATACCTTCAAGAGATCTTAGTTTTATGGTTAAATCCACATCGGAGATCCGCTTTCTAGTAGCTAAGGCATACTAAGATCACCCGACTGGGTTCCGGGAGTAAGGGAAGATAATGATTCAAAAAAGTTACTCCAAGGAAAGAGAAATATGTCCAGTGGCTGCAGTGTTGGCAGTATATTAAGTTAACAGCTCCAGTAAGGGGTTCAGAGACTGGTAGAAAAACAACCACTCGTTTGGGACAACTCGACTCGTATTTAAGGACCCCCTACACAATGGGAATTAGTATTTGTTCCCTCCTTGTCCTAATGCACTCAAAAACGAGTGGTAACACTCGCAGCTGTCCTTGGAAAACGAGTAGAAGAAGAAACGATGAAAGCGCCCAAGCTTAACTTGGGTGCATGCAACTCACTAGAGCGTTTTAGTTGTGCTGATGTTGCCGTCCCACCGGCCGAGATGAGTGGCCCGCGATATTGAAAATACTGCTATTAAAGACGCAACTGCCCAGTCAAGATTTCCAATCTTTCCCTTGTATTGTAATAAGCAACACCCTGACGGTTTTGAGAATTTGTACGGCCGTTGTACACTGAAGGCCTATATTTTACCTTTCGGAAGTCTTTGCCAACCTCGGCGAATTACCAAGCTTGAAGGTACTTCCCGAGATATTTAGGAATTAACGGCGATTTACAGCAAAACCAGGCACATGTCTAAGACGGGTCGCATGGCCGGTGCAGTCAAGCCGGGTTTTCCGGGGGCCATTTTAGCGTAGGTCGGCACTCCGAGCATTACCACACCACAGGGGTTTTGTGTTTCTGTTGACTTGCCAGTATATTTAAATATTACTCATAGGGGCTATAAGTTAATTTGATTCTCATCGAGATCTCATCTTTTGACCATTGATGATTAATTTTATTAAATTTATACCACATGAAGCAAAAACATTGATACAAAAGAATTCTTCACTTACTGGGTCATCAATTATGAAAAACCCATCATATCGTGAACAAGACGCACGGTTCATAGATTACATTTCATTAATTTGCTTATTTAGAGTTTAAATTAAACATATTATGATTTGTTTTTGATAGAGTACAACTTATGAAATATTAAAGTCACACTGTACGGCTAATGATTTCCTCGTGAATCATTTAAATCGCAATTTTGTCGGGACGAGTAATGCATATAATTCACCAAGGCCAAATTCAAAATGACTGCAGGAAATGTTCCGAGTGATAAAAATCACCTGATTCTCAAACGATCAGACTTTTTAAAAAACATATCAATATCAAAATGATTTTAAATATTAATTTCACCCCTTATTTTATTTTACCGTTTGTTGAACCACCACCAATCATCCCACCATTCGCGTGCATTCAAAGGGTTTAACATTTGGCAGCTATAGTTTACCAAAGTTTTCCCACGTGCTGCCACGTGGCGTCTTGGCTGGGCTGTGCGCAAGATCAACGAAGAAGACGTTTAGACGATGATCCAATCAGAGTGCAAAATTTGAGGGGGTGTGTGTTATATGATCATCCAATCCCACAAGACCGAGTTGTCTGCCCGCTTTTTAAAGAACTAAAAAAATAGATTATGAGAGTGCTTTTGCGGTGGGGATGGTTTTGTTCAGACCAGCAAGTAGGTTTTGAAGTGAAAGGTTTAAGATTTGCCGTTTATAAAAGTTTCACAGCAGAAAAGCAGACAGAAAAACTCGTTATAACGCAATCACACATTCTCCGAAGTATAAATCGATCAGTCGCCTACCCAGTGTAAAATTCATGCTACATAACGAAAAATAATTTGCTTTTTTATAACCTTTTCAGTGTGATTGAACATATCGGACTATCGTATAGGCATATTATAAATTCGTTTACCATAATTAAACATAACGATAGATTTACTGGCATATATAATTTAAGGATCGTATAGGCTACAGTGAACCGGGGACAGTGAATATAAATTAATAACTACTCTTATTGATGTTGGTGCAGAAATACCTTAAAAGTGCAAACAATGTCCGATGTTTGATTCTTTTATATTTGGATCTTTATTTTCTTATAATATTATCTGTTGGTCTTTTGGTGAATAAATATAAAACATGGCGGTTCGCTTACTTTTCTTCCAATACCATCTATTACTCTCTCAATGAGGAATTGATCAAACCCACGTGCGCAATGCAGTAACGCTAATGGAACAGGGCGGGCCCGGAGCTGCAGGGGTCATTGACCCATAGGCCCATTTTTTGTTAGTTTTGGGTTTAGGCCGATTTCAAAAGAAAAAGGATGCTAGCAGCATCCCAATTTTCATCTAATCATTAAGGTGCTTGTTCTGATGATGTACTATTGGTTCTTACTTGATATGAGAGCCTGCCACGTGCCACTTGCACAACCGTGGGAACATAATAATAGAGGCCTATAATTTCTTTGGGGGGCGAAATGCGTTATAAACGAATATAATATAATTTATGGGTCCCTTATTTTGTTTTTTTCTGAGCGGAAGACGGCCATAGAGGTTTACAAGCGACGCGTTACTGAATGTCCTAGGGCCTATATGTGATTGAACATTGTAAATTCTTAGTTTGAAGCGATAGGGCAAAAGTTATCAGCCAAGCCAAACATTACATTGCTAAGGTAGGCCTATAGGTTACACCTTGCCAGTTCATGATGTTGACATATTAGCGTTTTACTTCATTACATCTCAATTGAAATCTCTGCAGACCCTTCAGTCCTGAAGTTTGTGTAGATACGGACTCATTTTCTTAGATCCACTTCTTTTGTTACCTCTCAATTCCAAATACTCCCTGTTAATTCCTTTATCCTGATCTTAAAGTTAAGCTTATTAGCTTAATTGGAATGGCAATGACGATCTCAATCGGAAGCTTTATCCTACCCGTTGTCAATGGAGTCCTCATATAGTGAACACGAATAGGTCCAAGCAGGGAGGTCCAAGTTTCTGTACGGTATAAGTTAAGAATTATAAAAGCTATATCGATGATAAAATGCTCTATGCTGATATGCCTAAATTAAATTATACGGAACGACTTTCCTTTACGATTTTATGGTCTTACCTCGATGTTCTGTGAACAGAAACTAACGTGCTGCAGTTTTTTTGTGTTTTTTGTTTTTGTATGATGTCCCTCGTGTTCCCAACATTTTCACTCCGATTTTTTAACTCCATATCTTCATATTGCATAAATCAAGTTCTTCCCAAATTCAATCTACCTAACAAAAAAACAAACAAAAAATAAAACTAGACAAACACTTAACGGGGATAAAGGATACGGGAATTGGACAAGAAAGACAGACTTCTTCAACATACTTGCTGATGAGGTATGGAATACTATTGGACATTTCAGGTAAATTACGAATTACAATAAAGTTTTTAAGTAGGTCCTGACAATCAGACGACATGAGACTAGTACCGTACAACACTGTCAGATTATTATTAACATGATTTAATGGTCAATATTAATTAGTATTAAAACAAAACCTCAAAATGACCGGCGGTAACAACGAAAAAAAAAATCGAACCAAAAAATAACATAAGAAAAATGACTGCGCAAGAAAGCGGTATGGAAGCTGGAAAGTTCGGGGGGGGGTGGGTAAGGTGAAAATGATTTTAGGTATAGGTGTATACAATTCTTATTTGATCTAGTGTGAATTCATCAGATTCCGTTTTAAGTGATCGACGGAAGCTAACGGGCTGAAAACTTCATTCCAAATAACGGAGCTCATACCCGTGTCGCGTCGGTAAGGACACAATCAAGGAGGCCCGACATCTATCCCATCTCGATTTACAGGATTTATAAGAACCTCTCTCTTTTCCGCCCTCCATATTAACCCACCCCGAAACAAAAGGGAACTCACCTACACCCCTTTGCTATTCCTTCAATACTCACTTCTCCGATCACTATTGTCACATCCCTCCTCTCAATACCATACTTACCACTTTCATTACCACCGCACCGCCCACCAATCCTCGACAGACTCCCACCCTCCCCCCACCCCCCCCCCTTCTCAAACCCCCCCAGGTCCCCTCTTATTCTCTCCCTGCCCCACCCATCCCTAGACCTCGTTAACATCCCTTTCTAACCCAGTTATCCTTAACCCCTCCCAACACCTTTCCCCCGCCCCCACAAAAAAAGCTTACTTTATTAAAACAGTGTAATTAAACACAATCATATTCTTAAAATAATAGAAGGTTTTTCTTTTCTTTAAAACCGATAATAACTTGGCACAGATTTGGAAGGCCATTACGACGTGTTAAGTGATACAGCACGCCGTGATTCATCGAACGCAAGTTGGTATAATAACCAACTCCATAACCATGGATATTTATAACTTCAGAGGAACTACCAACCAAAACATTCTGATCATGCCGATATAGGGATGTGTTACAATCGATTACCTTCTGTGATCTGTCAATCTTTTGCTCCATTGTGGTGTTCAAATTAGTCTAACAAAATTGATGTTGCAGTGCGAAGGTACATTAATCTGAGTGACTCCAGTCATATCTGAAAATCATGATGTCATCATGAACGTACTGATTCCACCCGGTGATTTCCCTGGATTCTTTTTACTAAAACACGATTTAAAATAAGCTCACATTTTTTAAGAGGTCATAATTATATATATGCAACCCTGGGAGCTTAACTTTCATCATATTTGAAATTATTTTGTAGTTGACAATGCTAATTCAATAGCCCCCCTTATAAAAAAACATGGGGAGTTCCCTATGCGTTTCCATGGTAAACTCTTATTTTATCATTCATATGATCAGAGAGCGTTGTATAGAGTTGCTGCTGTGCGGTGCGCGGCTGGAGTGGACATTTTGCGCGGTACCTTTGGACTGTCGTCTGCATGCATAGCAAAAATGAGAAAATGCAACTGTTTTATACCCTGGGGCAGTATGTATACACTGATGTCAGTGGCGTAAGCAGGTGGGGAAATGGGGGCAGAGTGCCCCCTCATGAAAAAATCTTTAGGGGAAATCGGAAAATAAAACACAGATATTTGTGTTAAATCAACCCACCTTTTTTGATTTCTTTGTCCTTGAGACGGGAAATTGGTGCTTATGATCGGGACATTGTTGAACCTACCGCGAAAATGGCCACCTCGGCACCACTGGGCTGGCTACGCGCCGGACTGATGTACAATCATATATTACTTTATTAATTGTATTTTAATATTTAAGTTATGTAGTGCCTTTCTTATTTTAATTTTAGGCCATATTAATTTAATTATTGATTTAGGCCCTATCTTAATGATTTTCTATTTATTTATTGATTATTTAGGCCCTATTAATTCTTACAAACTAAACCGACATTCTCGTCATTGCGTGTAGAGGGACAATAATCTAATGAAACCTATCAATTCAGAAAAATAAATGACAAAAACTCAAGCTGTTCGCCAGACGCGTGACGCTCCAGAACCTCATTAATTAATTAATCCACTCAAAACAAGTTACACGTGCGAAATTTCATCAAAATGATCATCAGAAAAGTTGTAATTGTTATCAATTCTCTTTTTATGCATCAACATTTCATTTCGATCCATAGTCAATCGGACGTAGTAGATTTTATTTGACATATTGGTGTAACTTTGAACGATATTTGGAGAGAGAGAATGGGAAAATGAATAAAGTACTTGAATCCACGTAATGGCGACAGTGTCCCCAAGGAAACCCGGCATGTTATGAGAATCGGAAGCAGCTTCTTCATCGTGTTTTTTCCATTTTTGAATTATTTTTATTTGGTCCTTAAAAATTGCAAGTATTATGGAAAGGTAAATATGATGAGAAATAAATAGGTTTGAAAAAAAGAGAAGTAATCGGTGATGTTCTATTTTTTTTTTTTTTTAAAATAATGATGTTAGACAAGCTGAGGTTCAAGTAATATAAATTTTCACCCGGTTTCACCCCAACAAACAAATATTGGATAGCTCAGTGGTTAAGTCCTCGCCTCTCAACCCAATTAGGAGTTTAATTTGATGGTGTATACTATAGAGCGTTTATGAAATATATAATATTTTTGTTTTGTTATTTGCAAGCAAGGTAGTCGTTTGTTTGTGTACAAGCCGCCTAGGCTAGAATGTAAAAGCACGCATGCTGAAAATAAAAAATAGCGGTATATGTTGCGGAAGGTCACCGGACTAGACCCGCGATGGTGATAGTGGCGCGGCGGTATGGGAAGTGTATGAGCGGTTTACATATTTTTTCATACCGCTAATCGGGATCCTAAACTGTCATGATCGGCCCTTCTCATTTCGGAAATCCTGCCTGAACTACCGTGACGGTTGACTGGTCTTACGGTCGGTCATGCATTGGGTGGGAAGCAATATCGATTTGGGCGCATGTACTGCTCGTTTTTCTACTCGTTTTCCCTACTCGTTCTCGGCGGTCAAATGGATAAGTACCTATTGTTAGTGGGAGCTTGAAAACGAGTGAGGTTGTCCAAAACGAGTACTTGTGATTTCACAGTGAGAGAAACAGCTGTTTGTGGTCATACCAAAAGCCTTTAAGGCAGCTATGTTCAGATACGTGGCAAGGATGGATCCGAAAACGTTATGCAGGCAGCCTGGGTTGATGTTTCGGTGTTTAAGCCACATTCCACACACTCTGCGGCCTCTTCACAGGCATATCAAAGAGGTGTGTCTATCTATCTTAAGAAGTGCGATGGGCTACAGCTACGACTTTCCATCGCTTCTATACCGAACTTCGCATGACTCGTTGACAGAGGCCATACTGGGAGGAGCTTTAAAATCTGCATGAATAGCTTGTCTACGACGGACGAGTGTAAGATAATTTACACTTATAAAAAGGGACTTACCTGCAGGATAATTGGAATTATCCTTAAGGAGTCCGGAGGTAGACAAGGCATTGTACCCCCATGCTTAATTGTTTGCTTGGGGATTTATGTATCTTGTCATGGATCTAGCCCTCCAGTGCCAGTATGGCCTTCTGCTCCTTCCTCGGGTCTGCGATTGCATAAGAGGGCGGATATTGGTCGGTCACGATATATGGGTTGGACTGTTCCATTATGTTTGAGGGAAGATATATTCCATTCTGAGGGCTATAACATGAAATAACTGCAGAGTAGCCTTGGTTACCTCCTGACTTCTTAAGGATAATTCCAATTATCCTGCAGGTAAGTCCCTTTGTATAATTGGTAATTTGAACACCACCCTGTATGTGTCTCACATTGAAAGGTTGGTCATATGTAAATACATGTAATACATTAATATCAAAACATTTCTTACAAAACAATTAAAGGAACCTCAGCCCACAACAAGTTGATATGCGGTACAAAGCATAAAATATGATTATCCTAATATGGGGTTGCATTACAAGGTGATATCTCAATTTCTACCACCCTGTAACAAAAAACTACTTTGTACCTGTCCAGATCGTGCTATGATTATTCTGAAGATTCCAGCAAGGTACCAACTTCTTACTGTTTTATATGGATCATTTGTACTTCCTAAAAAATCAGGTTATTTTCACAGTTTTATATGGTTTGAAAGCTCTAGTGCTGCCTGTAAGAATATATCATTTTTGCAGGTACTACTTGGCTTCCAAGATGTTTTCACCAGGGAAACATATTAAGTGAAAAAATGGGTTTCTTTGGTTTTGCCACCCTATCTATTTTCTCGCACACCTGTATATCAACGTAAACATTGCAAATATAGAGTCTTTACCACCTTAGCTTCAGAAAATGTATGGTTTTACTTTAGTGTTGTACATCATTTTAATGCGATGTACCAAATATAGAAATTGATGAATTTACTTGATTTTCCATGATGCAACGCTAGGGGGTCCCACTATACGACACATGACAGGAAGACGATGCTAAATTAAAAAATTAAAAATTACAAAAAAAAAAATATAGATTAAAAGAAATACAAAAGCCGCAAAGAATTTAGTATTCTGCACAGGCTACGAATTCCGCAACGTTAACGGAATAACACCGCATGTAAGGTGACAAATTTTAAGTGGTGGCAGAATACTCATTCACCCCAAAAGCCAAATGAATAAAAAGCGAAGATAATAAATAAAAAAAGATGATTTAAAATTTTTAAAAGTAAAAAAGACAAATAAAAAATAATTCAAAAGCAATAAAAAGAACCAAGAGTAAAATTGCAATTAAATAAAAACTACAATATTTAAAATTAAACATTGATAAACTAAAAATGCAAATATATTAATAAATAACACTACTAAAATTCTTTTCCAAAATTTAAAGCAATAACAAAAATATATAATTTTTTATAATTATAAATTTTATCTGATGTTATTTTGTATTTTTAAATCAAAACTAATTACAAATAAGATATTTATAAAAGAAATTTAAAATTAATATTAGTAATATTCAAAAAAATACAATATGAAAAACAAGGTTAGTTTAGCTTCCATATGAGTTATTGGCATGTACTTATTCGACAGCGTTTAAGTTTTGACTTACGTTTAGCGGCCACGGGTGTGAAAAAATATTAGGGGTGCAAAACAGTCAAAAGTCGTGATGACTTAAATGTTTTATAGGGGGGCCCCGTAAATGCATATATTTCCGATTTTGGCCCTTAAAACCCCATATTTTCACTGATTTTGAGAAAAAATCAGTTTTTTGGCCAATTTTAGCAAAAATGGCGGTTTTTGGGTGACAAAAATTTGATCTGCTGATAAATTTCCGTGAGGATGAAAATGAAAACTACCTAGTAGTGACTATTCTTTATGCTAATCATGTGACAGGGGTACATTTGTAATTTTCAAATCATTAAATGGGATCAATCATTTATTTTTGTAACAGGGTTAGAAAGTCGGCAGTCAGGGTGACAATTGATTTGGGAAAAAAATTCAATTTTCGCCCAATTTTGTGATTGAAAAAGCCATAACTCCTCAATGGTATGAGCTATGGTGATGTTCTGATGTCTTTTTTGTTCAGCTATTTCAGTAGCTAAAATAGTGATATCAACTTGGACTAAGTTGAATGTACTGAAAACAAATAAAGTAGTAATATGTTACCCCCACCCTAACATTTCGGAGGGCGTGAAAAAAAAAAAAGGCCTTCGCCAAAAAAATAAGTCCTTCAAAACTGTGAGCTTAAGGCATAACAAATATAGCTGATATAGCCAAGACCTCCCTCTAGAGCAAGTTTATACATGTATGTTTTATCCGGAGGGTCCCAGTTTGAAGGACTTATTTTTTTTGCGACCGATTTTTGCTTAATTGAGGACTTAGGGCAGAAATATGCCTGTACAGTGCTATGGGAAAAATTTTCAAGTTAATAATTATGCATTTTTTATTTCAGATTCAGTTTCTACACAAAATTTCACCCTAGAAAATGGTATTTTAAGTAGGATATCTTCCCTTTAAGTTTCCACTATTCTGTTAACCAAACGTAAGTCAAGCTTGAACGCTGTCATAAGAGTCTTTACAAAGTGAATTAAGGACACAAGATTATAATAAAGTCTACAAAGTTTGTTCAATCGGTTTCAGACATCGTTTTTCTCCCGACTTTCGGATGATTCAAGCCACGCAATATTTAATATTTAACCATTTAACTGCTATATGCTGTGTCTTAAAAGTGTAACAAATAAACAAAATTAACTCCAGTGGTGTAAAGGGATAGCTACAAGATAATGAACCTGATGTGATTTATTGTTTGCCTTTTTGAGTATTGCTCCATCATGGCTATTATTAAGAAGGGTTAGGTTATAATTATTTTAGTGACTGGACGGAATTTGTTACCACTGACAGTTCCCAATACGGGGGCTGTCAGATACGCGGATCCCCTGTCAATTGTCGGGGGAAGCGTTTATTTGTAAAGAGCTCTATTTCAGATGCATTTCAAGGGTTTGTAGATGCTCTATATGAAATATATTCTCTTGAGGACTACATAGGGTTACACTGTGAAATGCCTGGCTAAAAAAATCTCCCTGATTCTAATCAAATCTCCCTGATTCCATAATGCAAATTCCATGAATCAAGATCTTCACTGCTGGCAGTCTGATGTCATATGAACTATCATACACAAGTTGATTGGTCCCCTTGTAGACAAAATATCCGGTCCAATACATTTTTTTCCTGAATACAACTTGCACTCAATGATATTTACCTTACAAGTCCATTTCCTATTATTTAGGATTTATGAGTGTACACTTGAAACCCAATAAATATTGATTGCCGATTATGCCACGACAATAACCATGCCCGACATGCTTTAACATGGCCCAACAAATAATTTAATAAGAATGTTGTAATGTGGGTATGTGAACCTCCGTGAGAGACTGGTACATGCATAATTTTAAGCCGGTGGCAAGCGTTATTTCGGTAGCTCGCTGATTGGTGCGAAATTCAACATAATTAAGCGCTGGGAAACATATGGATCAGTACTACTAACAAAGTCAATAAAGACATTTATGATAGTAAATATGATTTTCTTCATTTGGAAACCGATGATGCTGAGTTAAATGGTACGTTTATAAATACATGTTGTATGCCGGGACTCTTAATTATGGTTATGTATTCATTTTGAGTAATGATGCCTTTTAAAAGTTTGAAAACATAACTTCTTAAACTTTTTCATAATCTTTAAAGATAAAGTTATAATAGTGCTAAAAACTGCACGACAAAATGGAAACATTTTTGGTGACTTAAATGACTGTCTGCATCTATGTCGAGAACGACAAAGGAAACAGATTTGTCACAAAAGAGATGGTTTTTTGTCCCACTGGCCAAACCAGCCAATCAAGGTACCATGTTGCCGAATGTTGCTGGTCGGTCCAAGAGATTAAAACATTTGACCACTGCTGCGAGTTGACACTGAGACGCTTTCCCCGCAGGACACCCATTGCTGTGCATTGCCAATGGGGACGGCTTTACCTAAAGGAGGACAGACAAAAAACAACTGATGCGGAGGTGCCCGTAGGAATCTGGATTTTTTACTACCAAGATGCCATATTTGTTATTTCACATGTGCCACTTTTTCCCCAAAGTACTTTGAGGTTCTCCCTGAACGCATTGTAATTGGCCTTATGAATTTGGCAGAGGTGTCAAGGTCAATTTAGTGAACCCGGAGCAGGCAAACAAAAAGCCATTTCCCACTGGGACGCTTTCTGGGAGCACTCCCTGAGGAGACCTGCCTGCCTCTGCTTGTCTTTAATTTAGGCCAGAGCACATAATTCTTTGGTTACTTTTCATGCACTTTGACCCCTGGAGGCAGGGTTGGCTTTACACTGTAAACTGAAAATGTCTTGAATTGGAAAAATCATCTAAATTTTAACCCTCCTGTGAATAGGGAATTAGGCATTGTACAAAGGAAAGTATTTAAATCAAGATCCAATCCAAGATCGAAAACAAAAAACAATGATATTACAAAAGGATTTCTTATAAGCTGCATACAATGCTGCCTATTATATGAGTGCACCCAGACAAAGTTAATCCTCTTTGACAATCTTAAGCCCACACCAAGATAAACAGTTGGTGGAATCATCTTGAATTCAATCTGATTGACTTCTTTGTGTATGGATTTGGGTCTTGAATTCATTGTAGTATTTTCTTCAGGGTCTTGAATTCATGGATGCAACAAGAAGTTAATTCCTCATGTACTGGGCAAACTTAAATTCAAGACGATTTTTCCAATTCAAGACATTTTCAGTTTACAGTGTTATGCCGGCAAAACTGGTTTTTGCCAGAAACGGTTTAACCCCTGGTTTAAAAACCCGCATAACCTGGTTTAAACTGGCAAACAGGAAAGTCTAAGGTCGTCCTGCAAAGCATTTTAGGGTATGTCATACTAAATTAAATCCCTCTATAACTTACATGTAAGATAGTCAACATGTCTTGCATATTATAATTGTCCAATACAAGAATACAAAAAAAGAGAAAACATTGTAAAAATGAAAAGAAATTAAATGAAAATGTACACTGTGACAATTTTTCAAAACATGCAAAGTTCTGCAGCACTCAAAATACTAGCTATGGATTTACAATTACATATTCATCTGAAAGCGAGTACCTGCTCTATTTCTGGCTAAGCAGCAATTCACATTATGTCTTTAACATGTTTTCATACGGATGTGAGTTATGCAAAAACACTGGAAATAACCTTTCCCGCTGTTACCTACCTCAACTTTGTCGATCTCAAAATCCCTCTAAATGTAAGATATATCCCTGTTTTCACTACCAAACACAACTTGAGATCCTATATAATGTGATGACATGTGAAAAAAACTTAAAAGAATTAGAAATTAAAAATTTGAAGAAATTGCGACACCAATCACTTCTGCATGAGAAAGGTTGTTTCTCCGTAAAATGCTGGTTTCTACTGTTTTTAGACAATGTTTTGAGGATTAACTATTTCAAAAGGTAATTGCTTATCTAAGGAACATGTATCAACTCAATTCTGAATTGCTTTTGATATCTTGTTCGTCTGCAGTCTGCAAAGTTGGCTCTTTGAAATGGCCTGCTCATGCGGTAACAGGGGAAAGGTAGTCCCTGTGGTTTGTGCAACTCCTTCAATCCGTTAATGACACATTTTAAAGACAAATGTGAAGTTATGCTTAGAACTAGTACCGGCTCTTGTTCCCCTTTATCTCATCAGATTTTATTTTTCAAATTTAGCCTAAAATTAACATTTTGTGTTTGATTCATTTAAACAGTTGAAATTTATGCCTACAGATCAAATTTTAAGGTACATGTTGAATTTTCAGTCCATTTTCCACTTTTTCACTAAGCTTATTCAAGAATGAAGTATGGTAGTTAGTCAAACGTATATTTATACCAATTGTAATAAAAAAGCCAGAAGTACTGTTTACGGTACTTTCAACCACTGTTGTTCTGTAATTGTTATTCTGACTCTTACAAAGTTAATAAAACCAACAAATACAATTTTTGAAAATTTCAAAAGCATTTTAGGAACAAAAATGCGGTTTGCCAGTTTCTGCCCAAATAGGTGGCATAAACCTTGCGGTTTAAACCGGTTTTAACCACTTGGTTTTGACCGTGGTGCCAACCCTGACTAGGCTGGAGGTGAGTGGCATCTGTGGTGAACATATTCTTTATTTTCTTTGTGAATTTCCTGTAGGACATGGCCAAGAAGGAGGAAGCGGGTCGGACTGATCGTCAAGATCATCTGATCCAGATTTGACTCCTAAAAAAGAGGAGACCAAGAACAGCAACAGTACCATCACCAAAGGTTGTATCAATTTGATCATTTTTGGCCCCCAGTGCCACAACACATGTGTGTGGTTAAAGACACCCCCCCCCACCCCCCCCACCCACCCTCTATCAGTTGATTTATCCGAAAGAGTGAAAATTATTGAAATTGCAGGAATAGGTGGAAGTGAAGAATAAGCTGTAGAATTCTCATAGTTACTTTTTTCAAACTGAAGAATAACCAGAAAAGAAAACGGCAGTTGTTCAGAGATTTGAATCTTCCATTCAATTACGTGTGTAGTAAGTGTCCGAACGACAGCAATGACTAAAATTTCCTATTTTGCCCTTATTAGGTGTCTTCTGGTCCTATCATTGCAGGGAATGTAGGTTACCTTTTTGTTACAAACACAGGTGCAAAAAAAGTCTGAGTTTTGATGATTTTTTGATTTTCTGATTAGCAAATCACTGATAGTGCCTTTAAAGACACATGAGGACATTTCCAGAAAGAAGCTCCTCTGCCCACTTTTGATAACCCAGGTTTTGATATTCTGGAATGCTTTTCTTAGATGAAGTGAATAAGCCAAATACGCCGCTTAATGTAATATGATGATGCTTTAGTATTTTCACAAACAAATGTTCAAAACAAGCTTGTGGTTTATTGAGTACAAAAGTTTGCTTGTCCTAATACACAATGAAAGTTAGCGGTAGGTGGTCTATAACTGGATCAAGTGCATTGATGAGAATTGGTATTCTAAAAGGAAATATTCTGTCACTTCAGGTTATACTGCAGATGAGCAGATGGACGGATGGGCAGTAAAAGCATTAATCAACTCTACAGACTAAAACGATTAATCAATGAACTTCTAACATGGCCTGGTGATAGAACAGAATCTGTGCGTGTATAACTTTTTGGGACTGTTATGAATATAATGAATCAGTTTGGCCATAGTTTTGAGAAAAAAACATGAATACACTATACAGATTAAAAACGATAGTCAATAAGAAAATAAAATGGACATCTTACAGTTGGAAACTGTACATGTATAGTACTATACTAAAAGTAGGTTTGGACTTCATTCGCATTCATTGTTGCATTTTCTGTTATGATGCTCTTTCAAAAGTGGAGAGATATTCTGCCAAGTTTTTTTTAAAAAAAGCCTCCAACGAAATTGCAAGCACGAATACGAGCAGGGTTTGTCTTTGTGTAGTATTACAAAAAGTTCTTCCAAGTTCCAGTATGAGTGTGAGTTCTTTTCTTTGTGGTAATATTATGTAAATAAAAAACACAAAGGTAAGCCCCATTGCAATGGACCGTGCACACTCTTTTTTATCAAATGGAAGCAACAATTTTATCAATTGAATTAACCAAAAACCAGAAAAAAAGGGGGTTATTTTAACCCGAAACACATCACGGGTCGTCCGCCAAAAATACGGCCAAGTGCAATTGGAGGCCACGTATAAGTGTCGCCTGACGCCACAGGGCAATTACCTGCATAATTGGCATTCCATTGCCTTTGAGCAGTTTTTCCCGGAGTGGAAAAATGGCGGAAAATGCTTTTTAGTCTCACATGCAATAGGTCTCCTGCAGGTGAAGACATTTCAAGTGCCAACTAAATGCAAGTTTTAAACTGTCTTCTGCGGGAAGATCGGTTCAAAGTAAGTGGAAAAGGCAATGGACCGGAATGTACGCTCTGCTTCCAGATTTGCAAATTTGACCATGACACATCTAAATTTGGAGGGCCCAAATTAAGTCCACAGCGGGGGAAAACCCTGTGGGACTTAGGGAAGGTGGTGCACGGTGGGATGGCGACCGGAACTGCGCGTTTTTGTGTGTGGAAGTTCAAATGGAATAGAAAGCAATTGATTTCCTCAGGGGAAAGGGGCCGAGTGCAAATCGAACAGCATGAGTGTTCTGAGGGGAAGCGTCCAAAGTGCAATGAAAGGCATGAGGTAAAATGAATTGTTCTTGACATCCAACGTGCAATTACATGCAATAAGCGCAACTTGATTGCCGTCTCATTGCACTTGATGGGTTAGGGTTAATGCTTTAAAAACACTAAAAAATGCATTTGAGGGGCTTTTCCCATTGAACCCATCACCAGGGTTCCCTGGACGCTCACTTTGCTCAAGTACAGTCATGAGTCATAAAATGGGCCCATTAGTTTAAAGATGTGGACATTTCCAGAGAGAAGCGCCTCAAGTTTTTTCAAACCAGGGTTTTTTGCCTATTTGAAAGTTACATTATTAGATCAACACATGACGTGAATAGCGGATATGTAATGTCTGTAGCAAGAAGATGATTGATTTAGTATTTTCTGTCGTGCATGGCAGAAAATCAAAAGAACAGGTTCTACATGTATGTGGGATGTTACTCTGGTTGGTTGCATGTACATGTAATATCACAATATTTCGTTCACTAATGTGATCAACTAACAATTGATTTTCGTTTAAAATCTCCACAAGGTACATGGCGAAAAAAAGGAAGCGTTCATCTGGATCATCAAGGTCATCTGACCCAGACTGGACTCCCACCAAAGAAGAGAGCGATAGCAGCATACCATCACCAAGAAATAAAACGTCAAACCAGTTACTGTTTCAGAGCCACACCAAGAGGAGACTAGTAACAAAGTATGCCGACCACTACTACACCATCATAAGGGAGAAAATACAGGTCGTATGAGAAGGTAACATACATTTTCTGTGCGGTACTGTAAAACGAGGTAAGAATGCGAATCAAAACTTTTGTTGGAACAGATGCACATCAAAATCTGGCTTAACCCTAACATTGTTCTCCCAGAAGTAAGGGAAGGGGTAAAGGGATAGGAAAGGTATAGAGGATTGAGTCAAACTCGAACCAGGGCCCCCCTGCGCACCAGTCACAGACCAGGAAATGGCAAGCCACCGGGGTGTCGCTTTAGTCAGCGATTTTATGTCCATATATATGACCTCAGCGCTATCGCTTTTTGTTTTTTTAGACTCAGCTCATCAGTGAGTTTTAACACTTAACCCAGACCTTTGGGCTACTTCTAGCCCAGATTCGCTCAGCAGTTCCATGGTCGTAGCGCAGTGAAGGGAACCATTGCTGAATGGATGGATGGATTCGTGAGTATTTGGTCTAGCCAATAAAGTCAATAAGTGATACGACTTATTTCTAGTGGTCACATGTTGTATACGAGAAACCTTAAGGGTGATGGTGTGATCTTGTTCTCCCGCTCGGCTTAAAAAACAATCCCTGATTTATGATAGTAGCTTCCCTTCTATGTTTTATGTCAGGTAGCGTTTTTGCCCGTTGGGCCATTTCCAATGTCAACGTCGAGGGATGTGTGACAGAAGGCACGTTCATGGATTTTTTCCCCTTTAAAGTGTGGTGGTTGAAATATTGAGTGCCATAGCCATTTTGTTCCCCTATAGAGAGGTTGGAATTTAGGGGCCACCATCAAAAGTGTGCTCGATGTGAAAGATGAGTTGTGAGGGTCACAGTTAGTAAGGAGCTCCCCTCAACTTTGAAAATTCACTATCTAGAGGTAATATTTGGGTTGAATTCCAATCTGGCAGACAAAAGTTCAATATCTGTTGCCTAGAGTTAGAGGCCTAATTATCAACTTTGTTCATTGGGCCAAGTTTGGGGGGAGGGGGGTCATACAAAAAAACTTAAGGAATTTGTTATTGTCCATCTTCAGTCAATCAGGTCACATAGTAGGACCTTTCAACCCGTTTTACCAATTATTGTTCTTACATTAGAAAGTAAGATCTGAGTTACAGTCATTGAAATGTAATGGTAATTTTTTTATACATTTGACCCCCGAACACCAATGTTGACATTCCACACATATATGGAATTCTGATCCCCCAAACTTGTGTCCCAGATAAAGATATTGCATTTTAAAAAACCCCAAAATAAAGGAGCCTGTCATGTTTTTTATGCCATATTTGAATTCTACACCAATAAGATTTTCAAAGTGTGAGGTTCATTAACAAGTTTATGGCCCTCTCACAATTGTCTTTTGCATCACACAGCATTTTTGGGGTGACCCCCCTAAATTTCTGAACTCTCCTGTGGGAAATAAAAGTGGTATAAGCTCAAAATTCAGGATTTTTCATTTCTCATCATATCTATCACCACACAAAAAGAAAAAATCCATGACTGCTGTTGGGCACATCTCAAAATGTTGAGATGGAATACCCCAGCACAACTAATTTCATTTGGCAGTCTCTTTAATTGTTTTGGACAAGGGTATAACATTGACATATTGATGTGTGTGAATGAGATTTGTCATTTTAAAGAAATTCATGAATGCCTATTTGAAACAAAAAATAGCAAATATTGTTACTTATGAATGCCAGAAAGGTGCTGAAGTAAGGAATGAGTTGAGGTGAACTGTTTTGTTTGACCAGAATTGCATTTGTACCATGCGTTTCATGGTTTCTTCTGCATGCATTTGTATTTTTTCATTCCCAAGTTTTGATGTATAGTAGAGTAGATATGTGCCTGATTGTGCACTTGGTGATAAAAACATGAATTTGGCACAACCATTTGGGCATGTTCTAAAGCAGGATTTTTGGCTATATGGGCAGTCGCAGATTTTTCCGTGTAACAAAATGGCGGCTATTTTTCAAAATGGCTGCCATTTCTGGTATTTTAGCTCTTTTGATGGACTAAATGTGTTTTGTTTGTTTGTTTGTTGGGCTACCAAACATGATTTTTAGCCCAGAGCCAGCCTAAATGAAATTCATGTAATGGTAAGAATAGTATAACAGAAATGGTGGCCATTTTCCAAAAATGGCGTTCTTTTTTTTTTCCACATGGTGCCAATTCCCCTTCCCGGTTTTTAACCAATTTTCATCTACCAAGCATATTTTATCCGCAGCAAATGCAAAATTAAAACCTTTAAATTAGGCAATCAACAATTTGTTTGATGTCCACTAAGTGCGACATTTATTTACATGAAGCATGCCAAATACAACCTGTAAATAGTTAACAATCCAAGGAGTCAAAGACATTTTAAAAATAGTCACCATTGCTTGTTTTATCTGCTTTGCAGACGGATAACCTCAAAACATATTTTAAGATGGCTTTTTTTTATTTGTTTGATAAAAAAGAAGTGTGAACCTTTCCAAAATGGGAGGATGCTTAGTTATGGTATGGTCTATGATACGAGCATACACTATTGCACAAGTACATGTGATACCCGTGAAAGAGCTGCCACACATACACAATGGCAGCAATATTCTCTTTACCAGTGTTTTACATACTCCTATGCACTGAGTCCCTTGTTGTGTGGTTACGATCTTATCCATGATTACCAGAAAGTATTATTATTATGTGCAATTAGGTTTATTTGTCGAAAATATATTGCCTAATGCCACATCATGTGGTAAGCACCAGATGTGATATCATAAGCTGATTTCTGTACCGTCCCAAAGAGTAATCATTTCTGTCTTCATAAGGGAGTTACAAAAATTCTGCTAACCCTTCAGTTGCATGCACACTTTTTGGTGTAATTAACAGGGCCCCAGTGTTGTAAGTCAGCAGTGGCCGTGCATGGGGACCTCTTTTAGTTGCAAACAAGCAATCTCTAATTTTGGCCGTAAAAATCTACAGGCAAAACAAGATTATTAGTCAAAAGTGAATATCAGATACACTTAGATAAATTGGATTATCCTTCAATGTTCCTTTCTGTAGTGCTGTATATAACATTCTTCATAAGTTTTGAGTTAGTTCATAATAGTACTAACAATCTTGATATAAGTGCCTAATGTAGATGCCTCTAGACACGTCACATAGTTTAAAGGAGTATATTATTTTATCATTATCATTATCAAACAACAAATAGAAATTTGAAGCGAAATGATTTGACGATTTATGATTTCCTAGTGACAGCGTAATAATATTTGTAAACGCCAGAAATAAGGTATTTTAATGTTATTCAAGTCAATAGATAAACTTCTATGGAAAAAAACTATGATACATCAATTCAACTATTAGACTAACTAAGAGAATAATTTAGTACATTTCAAAAAATATACTGTGACCAATAGATAGAAGAGAAAGTCAACCCAGTTGCCTCCCCTACTAAGAACATATGGGATACATCTGAATCGTCAGCTGTGAGGATCTGTGTGATGTACCCATCTGAAATTGGTGAATCTTGATCTTCCTGGATTCAGATGCCACAACCCTACCTAATCTGGTGAAAAAACAAACTATCCTAGCCAGCCGGAATTGAGGAAGATAACAGAATAATGAAGGACAAAGAAAAAAGTTCACAGATATCAGATTAATGAGGTTTGTTTTAATTGGCACGCCAATGAGTTGGTAGATAGTTATGTTCTTGGACAAGGATTTAAGGACAAAACGAAGCAGCTGCATTTTGAACTCAACTGAACCTTGGTCACTTTTCTGTTGGAGACCCCATAGGGCAAGGGAGTTGCCGGATCCAGCCTTGAAACAAAGTCATGGATCAATCAATGGTGCATTTTCATCAAAGTAATGTCAAAATTACCCCAATTTCCTATCAGCTGACAGGAGCCTTGCCATAAGGGTTCATGATTGTTCTTTCGTAGTGATGAGTCTAAGATTGCACCCAGTACGTGCTTTAGCTTGCAGATGAAAAACTGAATTGCCAATGATGAATGGCTGAGAGTTACTAGGCGATCTGTAAAGAATGAGAACGAAAGCATTTAATACCTTCTCTGTAGTCTTGTAATAAATATCAGCTTGTTGGATTTACATGAGGATCTGATGACTGAAATGCATGATTCAGTATTATTTATGGCTGCATCACAATCCCCAAAGTGGAAAGGCAGATAGAGCTGTCAGAGTGTAAACGACAGATTGAACACCATGGGCAATAATGATACCTGCAGTAGGGCAGAGAACAAGATGAAGTTAATACATCCAGTAACAGACACTGTGAAACTCCACAATCTAATTTGATAAATGTGAGCGATCTGATGGAGGTCGGTTCATCTCATGTAGGTAGGAAAAGACCAAAATAATGCTGAAGGTCATCGTGGTACATGTAGTAATCTGGTTGCTAGGATACTCGTCTTGGCTTTAGCAGGTAGAGAATTGCAGTCAGCCAATCTAAACGGTCAAAAACAGAAGTGCTACATCTATCAGAGCAGATATGTTGATGTTGCAAATTATTCCAGTCTGCATAAGGCTGCACTGAAGAGCGAGCTGCTTTCAAGATTTTACTGTCATCGCAGCCCTACTCGCAAACCACAACATTGGAAGTTTTTGGCATACTTTTCTCATTCTGAGAAGGGTTGTCCAGATGATTTACCAATACTCCTTTCCTTTCTAGTCCATCCTCATTCACTGGGACATGGAAGCTCAGGAGATGCAATCATCATTTGAGACCAAACCAGTAAACCGAATTGATATGGAGCTATCTTGATAGGGCAGTGGTGATGCGTCATTGGAGGAAGAGCCACATGATTATACATCAAGACCATAAAGCGCTCTCGTTATTTTTGTGTACAGCAATGGACTAGTAAATTTCTGCTAAATACCCCTAATTCTGACATGTAGACTGGTTGTAGTCAGAATGCCCTCGAGTTGGATCAAGATGGATTCACATTCAGTTTGAAAAAAAAACATGCCTTTTAATGAAGTCTCGGCAACCACTTGGTATGGTCTGCTTTGTTGAGTTTTATTGTGGGTAGTAAAACCTTACCTCTCATTCAACATGAAGTAAGGATGATGAACATTATTTCTTACACGTAAACGATGCATACATCAGTGGTAGCTAGGTGAAAATGAAAACAACTCCTAAATCAGAATAACCTATAGTGACTTTTTAATGAAAACTATTCTTAAGGCACACCCTGTGTGAAGACTTTGTGACTCTGTAACCAAAGGTACGGTTTACAACAGACTATAAAGAGTAATTAATGGTGGTCATCTTGAAAATGGGCCACCATGTTTGTAATGAACCAATGAAAGGCTCACATAAAAACTTTCTTTCACTTTATTGATTGTATGAAAAAAGACGTATATTAAGACAATTTATTTCATGCAAAGTATGTAACAAACTGTTATGGCGGGGGGACAGTTGGAAAATGGCGTCATTGGCATGGGAGTAAACTTGCAATGGCCATTTGATCGAAAAGCTTTAAAAATCCAATGTATTTATATTAGCACGTAATTTATAACTCATCTCAAAATTAGAGGATAATATCAAGTAATGGCAGCCATTTAACAAATGGCCGCCATTTTAATCAGAGGCAAATCTTGCGATGCCACCTATAGCTAAAAGTATTTCTTATGACATGCCCAAGATATGTTCAAAATTGTCATGCTTTTATCACCAAGTGCAAAATTCCACCCAAAATATTCACATATCTACTCTACGAGTATATTTGCGTATGTTTTGACCCAATTGCATGAGGCGTTACAAGTGTATTATGATTCCACCATGCTTAGATTGTAGGATGCTAGTTTGACTTGGTTTTGACAACAGGCATGCATATTGTGGGACACTGTTTGAATAGTTGTGACCTCATGGACGGGTTACCGTTAAGGCGCGGTCCATTTACATCCAGACGCACTTTTTAAAAGTTGGGACGCACTATTCGACTTCTCAACAAGCCTCGAGTCCGTTGGACGCGCGAATTTCACAGTTACATTCACAGACATTTCCACTCGGCCCTAAGTATTTTACTCTCAAGTTAAAAAAAAAGCAATGTGATTGTTCTACTTTATAAATTAACGAATCATTATTAATCATGGTCAGCGAGGTATAAACATACCTGACCAATGTCAAGGAGGACCCAATGTCAATGTAGCGACATGCTCGACCAATGCAACCAGTTTTATTGCAATAATTCGGAAACCCCGAGAGAACGTTTCTATGGTTCAGTGCGGATTCCTCCTCAGAGTCGATGTCATGTACAAAAAGAGCGGCAAACATCAAAAAAACTTTGATGATTGAGAGGTTTCACTTCAACCTATGTCAATGATCATTAACAATTAAAATTAATAATACCAAGTGTGAACAAACATCAAGTAAAATTAAAATAACCTTAAAAATATTATAAAGTAATCTATTTCATGAATCAATTCAGAGTAAGGAGTTAAAATTTGTGACTTTTTTAAAAAAAAAAAAAAAACACTTAAAGGGAAAAGCAGCATCATGCGAGAAATAAAAAATATGGAAAAGGCATTTTTAGCTTATAACCAAAGAATAAGTATGCTACAAATTCCATATAACACTTTAATGTAGGAACAAAAACCCAAATAGTGAACAAAATGAGGCTTTGAGGGAATTTTCATATCGTCTCCTGCAATAGACATACGGCGATATATCTACACCAAACAGCTGATGTGGTGTACACCAGGATAGAATAAAGAAAGATCAAATAATATTTGTGTTGAGGTCAAACTATACAGGACCTGGGTGCACCAATTTACGCTTAAAACTGGGTTTCACACGGAAAGGCTTTTTTGATCTTCAGTCGGAATTTTGATACGCAGTATAGAAATGTCAGAATCAGATAAAAAGTGCTGCCTTGTCTTTAATACACAGATTTCAAGCCAATCACTTGCAGGTTATGTTAGCACATCCATGCCAGTCACAAAAATACCAAAATACGAATTTTGATGATTTTTTCGATGTTTCGGATCAGCAAATTGCTGCTTGTCCCTTTAAATGCACACTGTTGGAAATCCTTGCTGAGCAAAACGGGAAATCCCGGGCCTGGGGAAACCCCACTCTTGGGAAAATGGCGTCTATATGTGCTTTGGTTACATTCTGTTCGGAAGTCATACTTTGAGTCATGGAGGTAGAAAATTGTCCATGATTGCACGGTGAACCGTTATTTACTCGGAAGATACGAACAGGTTATTGTTCTCAGCAAATAAAACTGACTCGTCTTTATTCCATGTCCAATAAGAAATTCAAAGGGAACATTGTGTTTGTTTTGTTGTGGATTTCTTTGTGTTTGCCGCCGACTAGACGTTGAATAAATGGACGAAAGGGGTGTTGTTAGCTTCTTTAAATGCTGACAGGTAATTCAAAGTTTTAGCTTGCAACAAGCATTTTGTTATTTTTCAATTTACCTTATCTCTTGTACTTTAGCTCATTTTAAAAGAGGCCTACTTAGAACTTGGCCTCTTTTCATTTTAACTCATGCGATTAAAATAGTTAAATGTTTTAATCTCTGAGAAATAATGAGAAAGTCCAGGCCGAAAAAAAGCTTTGTACCGATTTGTAATTGAAATTGACCAAAGACGCCAGTGTCAAAACATTGTCAAAGGGAGTCGGAAGGCACTAGGAACTTGTGTTTAGTTGGAGCCCGAGTTGGAGTAGGTATTACAACTTTTGTTTTTAGCACTTGAAAACACTGTGTGAAACTGTTTTGGTTCTCGCAAATGTTCAGTGCGCGAACCTTAGGTGAATTGGGTTCGTGGCGAAATTCCGGCACTGCAGATTGACTTCTCCACATGAAAATATGATCCGAACTCAAAAACTCGAAGCCGGACTCAAAATTTTTTACTAGCGTCAAAACTTCTGCGTCCATTTGGACGCGCGATTTTCAGAGCTTAACGGGAACCCTGCCTCATGGTTTTGACCATGTATGCATTCAATTTGTATCATGTTTTTGTTCGGTTTGACACTGCATGCATATTTCGTTTTGACATGGTGTTGACCATACATGTATGTATGCTCAGACAATGAACCAGGTTTGGACCACTTGTGTATACATATTAGAACCATTTTAGGTAATGCAGGTGAAATTTAAATGGTAATAGTACCATCATATCATTATGGAAACTTTTCTTGAAATTTACAAAATGGAATCAAGACATTTTGTTCTCAGTTAGGCTTTACAAAAGAAGATTTTGACCAATAGTCTAGTTTGAACACTTATGGGCAGTACCTTCAAAATGGGACCCTTAAAACTTACATACAGCCTGCCCAGATTACAAAGGAAAGGTAAAATCTTTTTCTCAAATTGTGTTGGTACTTTAATATCTTCAGTTTGAAGAAAGTGAAATTTGGCTTTTTTGTGCGAATATATGTACAAAATTAGGTTTTTGACCTGTTTGACTACATTTAGGCGGTCAAAACTTCCTGGTTAAACCAGGTTTAACCGCCCGGTTTTAACCAATCAACCCTGGTTTATCCGTATTACAAAAAGTTATCACTGTCAGGCTACATCATAAAGCATTTTCAATAGATAATTTGGGAAGTTTAATCTGCTTTGAAGTCAGAAAAAAATGATCATAACTAACCACATATGCAGGTTTCACACATGTATGTTATAAAATTCCCACCATATATTTAAGCCAAAATAAACACTAATGTATCCTGCAGTCCTTAAAAACTTTTGATTGCACTTGTTTTTTGTGGGCCGCCAGCTTTAGCTGGAAGGACCACTTTGCATTCTGTTGTGTGTGTGTGTCACTAAAATGTTAAGTTTTTTTAAAATTGACCTCAATTGAAAAGTTGAAGTTCAATTGGAACCAAACTTGTGTCATAGGTGCACCAAGGGATCCCTCATATGTTGATGAGGTCAAATGTCATGTGCCAAGATCAAAGGTCATATGAGGTCAAGTTGAAAAATAGGCTAAAAATGTAAAATTGTTTTTTTTTTTTTTTTTTTTTCAGGCTACATCATAAAGCATTTTCAATAGATAATTTGGGAAGTTTAATCTGCTTTGAAGTCAGAAAAAAATGATCATAACTAACCACATATGCAGGTTTCACACATGTATGTTATAAAATTCCCACCATATATTTAAGCCAAAATAAACACTAATGTATCCTGCAGTCCTTAAAAACTTTTGATTGCACTTGTTTTTTGTGGGCCGCCAGCTTTAGCTGGAAGGACCACTTTGCATTCTGTTGTGTGTGTGTGTGTGTGTCACTAAAATGTTAAAGGTGCAACGAGAGATTTCACGTATCAGGTGTCCCTTAAAAAATCAAAAGTACTGATTTTTGCCCTGATGTAAAGCTTTCCATCAAAAATATCCTCATCTGAAAGGATTAAGCTGAGAAATGTTTCTTTGGTACAAAAATTGTGAACTTTCTAATTTCGTATAGGAGCAAATACGAAATTCAGCCTATGTTTTACATTGAAATTATAAGCAAATCAAAATCGCCTGTTTTCTCTCTTTTAAGACATTTCTGTAACCAATAACAAGGTAAGAAATCTATTGAGTCTCTAATCTATATGAAATTACTATTATGACACAGTATTTGGGTGCCTCAAAATCTCTTGTTGCACCTTTAAGTTTTTTAAAATTGACCTCAATTGAAAAGTTGAAGTTCAATTGGAACCAAACTTGTGTCATAGGTGCACCAAGGGATCCCTCATATGTTGATGAGGTCAAATTTCATGTGCCAAGATCAAAGGTCATATGAGGTCAAGTTGAAAAATAGGCTAAAAATGTAAAATTGACCTTAATTGAAAATTTGAAGTTCAGTTGGAACCAAACTTGGGTCATAGGTGCACCATGAGATCCCTCATATGTTGATGAGGTCAAAAGTCATACGCAAAGGTCATGAGGCGGCCCACAGCTTATAAGTGAGCGCGAAAGCCGAGAACTGCGAAATTCTAGTTTGCTATATCCTCAAAAGGGCTCAAATCCACGAAAAAAAAAACAATGCAAAATGATAAAGGGTGACAAACGTCAGCTCCCATAAGGTCCATAACGCTTTGCAAAGTATCTTACAATGTGTTACAAGTCTTCATGGTGCATTGTGGAACCTAACAACATGCTGTAAAGGCTCCCAATGCGTTGTGAAGGCTCACAACGCATTGTCAGATAATTTGCAACACAATGTGGGCTTATTTTTTTAAACATGTCACCCAAATTCATCAATCTGATTGGCCAACACCAGAACTAGTTGTCTTTAATGTAGATGGGAAAACAGATTAGGTTAGGCAAAAAAAATAACAAAACAAGTTTGTCTCAGAAGAAATGTGAAAAAAGCAAATGCAAAATGTACTTTTTTGGGTGAAAATGCTAATGCGTAATGCGGGATTTTAATTTATTTTTAATTGCATTTTTGACCCACTTTTTGTGTCATCTGCAAGAATTGCAGAAAGTACATGTCTGTGGTCAACACGTTAACCCTTAATATGCATGCTGTATGAGTTCCGTAAGGGCTATGATGATGTAACTTGGTGGAAAGGAGGGGGTGGAGTGACATGTTGGTGACCTCATGTGACCTTGGTGACCTTTGCCCCATTCACACACCGCGACGGCAGACGACACTCGCAGTCCGAGGACCGCAATGTATTTTTTTCATTTTTTCAGCTGCTTTGTGGCCAAATTTTCATTTTTTTTCCTGAAATTTAAAAACCAAAAAAATCTTTCCAAGTGAGTAAAAACCTAAAAAAAAAAATACGCTAAAAGACCAATTATAAACAAAATGTACATGGTCTTCTGAAACACTTGTTATTTTCCCTTGGCCTTATGATCACCACTAGATCTCCTAACCGTAACACAACTAAAGCTCACAAAAGCTCACTGTGTTAATTGAGAAAAATGCGCTAAGTCCAGAAAGTAGCGATATCGTCATCAAACCAAGACTCATATGGGCACGAAATCGCTGGCCAGGCCAGCGACACCGCTGTAGCATGCTATCCCGGGTCATGGGACTGGGGCCCGAAGGGCCCTGGGTTCGAATCCCACCCGGATTTGCAACTTTTCTTGTTCCCCTCTTCCCTCACTCCTTCAGTCCCTCCCGGGAGATAGGCTAGAAACCGACGTCAGGGTTAGGGTTAATGTTCCTTTAAATGTGCAACAAAGTTCAGCATTTTGGTTTATTGTGTTTCCATGAGAATGCCAACATAAAGAATACCTTGAAAGCAAAGGTTTATTTCTCTCTGGTCACCAAATAGTGCTCTATAATTTTTAACAGTGTTCATCTCACAAATATTTTACTTTTTATTTGTTGACCTGTTCGAAATTGATTTCCATGTTGAATTTCCTTCGTTTTTCAGAAAATTTGATAGACCAGCTCGCCTGGAGCAGCACGAAATACGATGCCAGAAGCAGTGCGACCTCTTCAAACAGATCATGCAGCAACTCAAAGAGAAAAAGCTCAGGATACCGGCACGAGTGTGTTTCACCTGCCAACAAGCATTCATCAATGCTTCTCACTTAAGGAGACATAACCGAATGGTGCATGGTGATCCATATTTTGAAGAATCCAAGCGCTTGGAGAGCAAGCTGTATTTAAGGATGAACCCGAAGGTGCGCAGTCCATTTCCTTGCAAGTACTGTGGAAAAAACTGCCACAGGAAAGATCGAGTAGAGGCACATGAACAAAGGTGTCTTAAAAGAAAGAGCAAAGTGAGCGAGTCACACCAATGCAGTGTTTGTGAAAGGAAATTCGCTTCGGTAGCGCATCTCAAACGACATAAGTACACCTTTCATGAGAATGAGCGGCCCTTCTTGTGTCAAACCTGTGGCAAGAGCTTCTATGATTCAGCTGGGTTAAAAACTCACCAGATTCGACACTCTGGTATCAAACCGTTCTCCTGTCAGTTTTGTGACATGAAGTTTTACAAGAGCAATGACTTAAAGAAACATGAGCGAAGGCACACTGGGGATAAACCTTTCAAATGTCAACATTGCCCGAAACAGTTTGCAAGGGTAGATGCCAGAAAGAATCATGAGCGTACACACTCGGGGATTAAACCCTACAAGTGTGATGAATGTGAAAAGTCGTTTTCACAACCAGGCTATTTGAAGATTCACTTGCGAATCCACTCGGGGGAGACACCGTATAAATGCAAATTTTGCGATGCTTCGTTCATATCAAATGCTAAATGTAAGAAACACATGGCAGTACACAGCCCAATCAAATTCCAGTGTCCGGACTGTGAGCAGACTTTCTTACGCCAAGATCGGCTTGATAAACACAAGCTAAAGGAGCATGATAATAAATGTAGTGGTAGCAAAAATGAAGAGGAACAAACGGTTAGAGATGACAATAATGATGTTTCAATGCCTAAAAATGTTTCGGGTAATGACCACGTAGATCCATCTACAGACCCCATTCCTGAAGAAGAGCCAGAGCATGTCGATGAATTAACTTCCAGTGAGAGTGAATCAAACAGTGCCAATTTAGAGACACTGAGACAAAATGGAGTAATATTGGAATGCAAGGATGTGGACAAGCCAACGATCTCTGGCCTTGGTACTAGGAGTATCTTTGGACATGAAATTGTGAACATTGCAAACTCCAGCTATGATAACTTTGATGTACCTACAGAAGTTTTGATTGACTACTCGGATGTAGATCAGGAGCTGTCTGGCTTGGAAGGGGATGGAGAGTGCATGGCGTGTGTAAATGAGAGAAAGCCACTGGTAGAATCCAAAGTGTTGCAATACATTACATCTATTGCCAAAGAATTAAAAATGGGGGATAAAATCAGAGATGATTTGCAGCTGACAGGTAGTGAAACAAATGACGAGGATGGGGATGAAAATGGTATAGGAGACTTACGAACAATGGGGAATCCAAGAAATGATGATGAATCAAGTGATGGAATGCTTGAAAAGGAGATGGAGGATGCAAATGAGAATGAGGTTGAAGAAGCAAGCAATGATAATGATGGGGGAGAGGGCGGTGAGAATGATCCTGCAGATGCTAATGGTGAATATGAGGAGACTTATGAAGATTGTGAGGTAACGGCAGACTTTGATGAGACTAATGAAGACTTTGATGAGAATATTGAAGACTGTGAAGAGATAAATGGAGAGTGCGAAGATGATAATGAAGATTGTGATGAGGATAACGAATGTGATGAAAATGAGGAATCTGACAATGAGGACGGCAATGAAAGTGGTAACAGTGATTGTAATGAGAACAACGAAGACTGCAACAATGAAACTAATGAAGAGTGCGATGAAAATGGTGATGAGTGTGAGGAGAATGAAGGCAGTGATGAGGATAACAGAGACGATGATGAGACAAATGGAGATGATTGTGAGGAAACAGGTGAAGAGTGGGAGGAAGGTGACGACAATGATGAAGACTGCTTTGAGGCCAGTACAGGTGGTCAAGATGATGTTGACGATAATGGTGGTGGTGGTAATGATACTTATGATGACTGTGAAGACACCAACGGAGACACAGATGAGGGTAGTAAACAATTAGAAGTTGATAACGAAAGCTTGGATGCAGCTAACCAAGATGAGGAAAGTGAACTAATTGAGAACAGCAAGTACAATAGCAGTAAAAATGCTAGCAGTTTTGGAATGATAACAGATGACATAAGTTATTTACAGGATGGTTTCATTCTTAATGGTGATGTAAGGAGTGAAATTCCCGAAGAGATGAGTGGCCCAGTGAAACAATACGGAAAGAACGAGGTATTACGTAGTCTAAAAGAATTGTGCGAAAATTATGAAGAATTGAGCAGTGGTGATGAAGAAATATACCATGATGGTAATTTTAAATCAAATGACAAAATTGTGGAATTAATTCAAAGGGAGACAGAATTTCTGGAACATTTTGATAATGATTCGAGGCTAACAAATGAGTCAACCGACAGTGAAGTTGTAATTGTAAAGAAACCAGGAAGAATTTCTAAAGAATTAAGTGGATGTGAAATGTATGCTAGCAGTGGAAATTCCACAAACCCACCAAATTGGAAAGAATTGCAAATGCCTCAGACCAAGAGAAAAAGCGTTAGACAAAAGAAAACATGTCAATATTGCAGTACGAGTTGTGAAAGTGAACAAATAGAGATTCATGAGCAGGAATGTTCTTATAAGCCTTTGGTTGGTGGAAGGAAACAAAACCAAGGAAGGACAACATCAAACCTTATTCTGAACGAGTCAAAAGTAATTCTGAGCAAGGCCAAACTAAGGAGGGACGAGGTAAATCAAGTCCTAACAAAAGGGGAACCAAAGCAGATGTGAAAACCTGTCGTTATTGCAATATGAGTTGTGAAAATGACCAATTAGAAACTCATGAACAGGACTGCTCATACAAGACTTCAGTTAGTGGAAAGAAGAGAACCTTGAGAAAGAACAACAATAATCCTAATTCAGAACAAGGCAAAAGTAATTCAAAACAAGGCAAAGTTAATGCTAGAGATGGTAAACCAAGTCCAAACAAAAGAGGAACCATATCCAGCTTGAAAACCTGTAGCTATTGCAGTATGAGTTGTGAAAGTGACCAGTTAGAAACTCATGAACAAGACTGCTCTTACAAGTCCGTGGTTGGTGCAAAGAAAAGAACATTAGAAGAGGACAATAATGAACTTATCTCAGAACAAGGCCAGGTTCGTGGTAGAGGTAGTAAATCAAGTCCTAATAAAAGAAGACTCAAAGCCAGCATGAAAAGCTGTCGTTATTGCAGTATGAGTTGCAAAAATGACCAGATAGAAATTCACGAGCAGGCATGTTCTTATAAGCCTTCGGTTGGTGCAAGGAGACGAAAATCAAGGTCAAACAACAGTGAACCTAATTCTGAGCAAGTAAAAAATAATTGTAGACAAGAACAAATTAATGAGGGGCGAGGTAAATCAACTCCTAATAAAAGAGCAACCAAAGACAGTGTGAAAACTTGTCGCTATTGTAGTATGAGTTTTGAAAGTGACCAAATGGAGACTCATGAAAAGGACTGCTCATACGGTTCTTTGGTAAGTGCAACTAAAAGAACATTGAGAAAGGACACCAATCATAAATCGGAACAAGGCAATAGTAATTCTGAACAAGGCCAAACTAAGGAGGGAAGAGGCAGATCAAGTCCTAACAAAACAGGATCCAAAGCCAGCATGAAAACCTGTTGTTATTGTAATAAAAGTTGTGAAAGTGACCAATTAGAAACTCATGAGCAGGAATGCTCTTACAAGCCTTTGGTTGGTGGAAGGAAGCGAAAACCAAAAAAGGATGTCAGTGAACCTAATTCTGAACAAGTCAAAAGTAATTCAGGACAAGGCCAACCTAAGGAGGGACGAGGTAAATCAATTCCTATCAAAAGGAGAACCATAGCCAGTGTAAAAACCTGTCGCTATTGCAATACGAGTTGTGAAGGTGACCGAATGGAAACTCATGAACTGGAATGCTCTTACAAGCCTTTGGTTAGTGCAAGAAAAAGAACTTTGAGAAAGGACACCAATGATCCTGATTCAGAATATGGCATCGGTAATTCTGAACAAAGCCAAGATAATGATGGAGGTGTTAAATCAAGTCCTAACAAAAGAGGATCCAAAGCCAGCATGAAAACCTGTTGTTATTGCAATCAAAGTTGTGAAAGTGACCAAATAGAAACTCATGAGCAGGAATGCTCTTATAAGCCTATGGTTGGTGGAAGGAAACGAAAACCAAGAAAGGACGTCAGTGAACCTAATTCTGAACAAGTCAAAAGTAAATCAGGACACGGCCAACCTAAGGAGGGAAGAGGTAAATCAAGTCCTAACAAAAGAGGAACCAAAGCCAGTGTAAAAACCTGTCGCTATTGCAATACGAGTTGTGAAAGTGACCAAATAGAATCTCATGAACTGGAATGCTCTTATAAACCGTTGGTTGGTGCAAGGAAATGCAAATCAAGGATGGACAACAGTGAACCTAATTCTGAACAAGTCAAAAATAATTGTAGACAAGGCCAAACTAATGAGAGACAAGATAAATCAAGTCCCAACAAAAGAATCAAAGCTAGCGTGAAAGCTTGTCGCTTTTGCAGTACAAGTTGTGAAAGCGACCAGTTGGAAACTCATGAACAGGACTGTTCTTATAAGCCTTTGGTTGGTACAAGAAAAGGAAATCAAGAAAGGACAGCATTGAACCTAGTTCTGAACAAGGCCTAGCTAATAATGGAAGTGATAAATCAAGTCCCAACAAAAGAGGAATTGAAGCTAGCGTGAAAGCTTGTCGCTTTTGCAGTATGAGTTGTGAAAGTGACCAGTTGGAAACTCATGAACAGGACTGTTCTTATAAGCCTTTGGTTGGTACAAAGAAGAAAATCAAGAAAGGACAACAATGAACCTAGTTCTGAACAAGGCCAAGCTTGTAATGAAAGTGATAAATCAAGTCCCAACAAAAGAATTGAAGCTAGCGTGAAAGCTTGTCGCTTTTGCAGTACAAGTTGTGAAAGCGACCAGTTGGAAACTCATGAACAGGACTGTTCTTATAAGCCTTTGTTGGTACAAGAAAAGGAAATCAAGAAAGGACAATGAACCTACTTCTGAACAAGGCCAAGCTAATAATGGAAGTGATAATCAAGTCCAACAAAAGAGGAATCGAAGCTAGCATGAAGCTTGTCGCTTTTGCAGTATGAGTTGTGAAAGCGACCAGTTGGAAACTCATGAACAGGACTGCTCTTGTAAGCCTTTGGTTGGTACAAGAAAAGGAAATCAAGAAAGGACAGCATTGAACCTAGTTCTGAAGAAGGCCAAGCTTGTAATGGAAGTGATACATCAAGTCCCAACAAAAGAGGAATCAAAGCTAGCATGAAAGCTTGTCGCTTTTGCAGTACGAGTTGTGAAAGCGACCAGTTGGAAACTCATGAACAGGACTGCTCTTATAAGCCTTTGGTTGGTACAAGAAAAAGGAAATCAAGAAAGGACAACATTGAACCTAGTTCTGAACAAGGCCAAGCTTGTAATGAAAGTGATAAATCAAGCCCCCCAAAAAGAGGAATCAAAGCTAGCGTGAAAGCTTGTCGCTTTTGCAGTATGAGTTGTGAAAGTGACCAGTTGGAAACTCATGAACAGGACTGCTCTTGTAAGCCTTTGGTTGGTACAAGAAAAAGGAAATCAAGAAAGGACAGCATTGAACCTAGTTCTGAAGAAGGCCAAGCTTGTAATGGAAGTGATACATCAAGTCCCAACAAAAGAGGAATCAAAGCTAGCGTGAAATCTTGTCGCTTTTGCAGTATGAGTTGTGAAAGCGACCAGTTGGAAACTCATGAACAGGACTGCTCTTATAAGCCTTTGGCTGGTACAAGGAAAAGAAAATCAAGAAAGGACAGCAATGAACCTGAACAAGGCCAAGCTAATAATGAAAGTGATAAATCAAGTCCCAACAAAAGAGGAATCGAAGCTAGCGTGAAAGCTTGTCGCTTTTGCAGTATGAGTTGTGAAAGTGACCAGTTGGAAACTCATGAACAGGACTGCTCTTATAAGCCATTGGTTGGTGCAAAGAAAAGAAAGGCAAAAAACAATCATAAACGTTATTCTGAACAAGGCAGAAAGCATTCTGTACAAGGCCAAACCCATGAGGGAGAGTTCACAAGAAGTCCTGACAGGGCAATTCTGAGTACAACCAATTACAGGAAGGAGAGAACTAATTCTGAGAAAGGGAAAGGCAGCCCTGAGAAAAGCAAAGCCAATCCTGAGAAAGGGAAAACAGATTCTGGAAAAGGAGAAATTGATTCTGGAAGAGGGAAAACAAATAGCGGACATTGCCTGTTTAATTTTGGACAAGGCCAGTCTAATTCAGCCCAAGGTCCATCTTCTACTGAACAAATCTCTCCAAATCCCAAAACTCATAAAAAATCCAGAATTGATCGTACTTGTCAATACTGTCACATCCGTGTTCAAAAGAGACACCGATTGCAAATTCACGAAGAAAAATGTTTGGCACTTAAGCAAAAGTTTGAGTACTTGGAAGAACATCCCGAACTGGTGCAAACAAGTTTTGAAGACTCTAAAAAATCGTACCAATGTCATTTCTGTATAAAGGACTGCAAATCTCGACAGCGGTTTGAACAGCACTGGCGATTATGCCAGCAGAGGAAACGCCGCATTGAGCAGGTAGCGATGGGCTTGGAAGTGGCAGCGGAATATAGCTGCTCTTACTGTCGTCAGTTGTTCCTTGAGGAAAATGTGTGGGCCAAACATGAACAGGAGTGTCTTAAACTCGAAAAGAAATACCAAGAAATTATGAAAAGCCCGGCTGCAAAGCCGGAATCTCAGTGCAAATACTGTGGTCAAGTTTTTGATCGTATCTTTATGTGGGAAAGACACGCACAGAAATGTAGGATGCGCAACCCACGGGATAAGAATGGAAGAAAACGAAAACGATCGCTTGCAGGTGAGCCCGCAGAACAGTCTGCTTCTAATCAATCATCCGAAGTACAACCATCTGCAAATACACCACATACGACAACATCGCCAGAATCGAACCAGATCCAAAGTCGCAGCTTGAAGAGACTCTCCATGGATCTTGAGTTCTCATTTACTCTACCTAATCTGGATTCCGCCCGACCTTCACTCAGGTCTAATCAAACAAAACATTCCTCACCAGAAAGTGGCACTCAGTCAAACTCTCCATCATCACCAGTGAAACATATGGAAAACAAAGACAGTACTCCAAAACGTAAGCATGTTAAAGCAAAGCGTAAATTGCGGACTCGTTTAAGAAAGCAAACTTCAAACCTCAAACAGGACTCGCCAAGGATCACACCAAGAAGTTCTCCATCAAAGAAAACATCTCCACCCAAAAGGAGCTCCTTGCAGTTGAAAAGTCTACAGCTGAAGAAAAAGTCTCTTCAGCAACAGACGACGTCGATGAAGAGACAAACCTTCCGATGTCGATACTGTAGTGAGGACTGCTATAACATAGAGACTCTTATCATGCATGAGAGGCGAGGCCTGTGTCAAAGACTATTTCGAGCTTCCTAGTCAACTTAGGGATCATTTTGGTGTTGCTTTGCACTTTTAAATCCTGTCCCAAGGCAATTAGAGAAAATACGGTCCACATCTGGAAATTAGTATCATATGGGCATGTGGATCATGTGCAAAATTCACAGGGTATTTTGATGACCATTTTCATTTGTTCTATCTTATTTTGGCATAATTATATTATACCTTACACCTACCCTATATATTGTGCTTTATTCCATAACAGAATAAAACAATCAGAGTGGTGCGAAGGGTATAGTGTAGTTTCGCCCTTATTTTTATCAAGAGGAAAGAGTTGTAATGTGCATTGTGATTTTGGTTCAATACTTTCATACAGAGGGTGTATTGAGTCCATCCCACAATGCAAAAGTTTGGGAATTTCACCTCATTATGTCATGTGATCCCATAAAAGTCCTATTCTTAATGTATAAAACCCTGACTTTCACACTAATTTTGGCCCACAAGTGCTTCGGTAATTTTTGGCATGATCATGAAATGTTATGTGGTTCTTAAAACTTTTTGAACACTATTCATCCATAAGTACAGACATACATACATTAGTACAGTACAGTATGGGCAATAGGCCACATAGCAATGCATTAATGGGATTGGTTCAAAACACCCTCTGGGTTTCATACGATCCTTTACATGAAATGAAGGTGGTTGTTAATCATTGATAGAGCAGATTTGATACAAATTGTACGGACAATTGTGCTTCTGATGATAAATCGCTCAAATTTGGCCCAGAGTTAGTGAATGTCCTTACGGCGGTAGCAGAATGGTTTTCAAGAAGAGGGACCAATTGGCACCTTATCTAAGCAATTTTCAATACTTTACTATCGTTTCCTCGTGCAGCCATCAAGCCTGATGTGTGTCATCAACCACGGGTCTGACACCATGACACCTTAAATTTATAGGGGGATCACAGATTTCTCATGTTTCATGGTGCAGAGACAATGGAAGATAACATGGGAGAGCTTAAAATTTGAGCTAATCTTGTAGAAGTGTATCAAATTGTTTTGCCAATTAGAATAATTTAGACAATTTCTTACCAAAGTCAGCAGCAGGCTTTTATTTTTTACCCCTAGCTGAACAACCAGAGATTGGACTATTTGGATCTTTTCAGCATTTTACCAAAACTACATATTTGGAATCCTTATAACCAGATAACAATCGATGTACTTTTCTACAAGATTTCCCCGCTATGTAATGGAACCTTTTATTTTCCCACACCAAGAAAAATCCGAAATCTGTAGTGCCCTATAGTCAATTTTTGTTTTATCTGGACGTGCCCTAACTCTATGCCAATTTTCAAAGATTTGTCTTCAAATTGCACTGTTCTTGCACAAGTACTTGTGCTTTGAACATCACACCTATCCATAATATGCCAGATGGCCAGAAACCGTTTGGTGGCCTGAGCGTACAGTTCATTTTCTTGCTTGTAGATGTTTGTACACAGCCAGATTCTTACTTCAAATGTACATGGAACCAAAATTTTTTTTTTATTCAGGGCTCTGGTTCTCATTAGCTCTAATTTTTTACTTGAGCCTTCATTGAAGTAGGGCCTACAGCCGAGGACCATTTAGGCCAATTCAACAACAAGTGTTGTAACCATGCTTCTAGATTGGCTTAAAATTAACCAGGAAACCCTGCTGTTTATGCATGGCTATTATTAACCCCTGGGCATCCACCTCTAAACATCTGATTGGCTCTTACAGGACAACAACCATGAAGCATAGCCCTCTAGGAACCAATCAAAATAGTGCCTTTTTTATATCTGGGTACCATGCCACCACCATTCTTACAGTATTGTTGATTTGCTCATTGCATGATATTACTGCCAAGTAACCAATCCAAAAATATATGCTCAAGTTCTATCTTTTGGTTACAATACTCTTAACAGTACACTGAGTATGCGCAGAATTGATGTTTTCATTTTTAAAAATAATATGGTCAATAAACCGGCATTGTTAATACTGTCGATTTTATGTACAAGTAATTGATTTTATGCACCTATCAAAAAATGCCCGGCCCCGGGTACCCAGGGATGGCCGAGACATGCCACACGAGGGTGTTTTGAACTGTTAAAACGTCCCGCATGCCAGTTCCGGCCATGTGGGGCAACATTGTTATGTCAAACCCCGGCCAAGTCCCGACCCCTGCTAGCCGGACAAAAGCGTCAAACCCGATGTGCGATTCATTTCGGGTTTATAGAGGTCAGCTTTTTGGAAGAGGGGTACACAAAGGCCGAAAAGGGCCTGCGCTTCCGTGTCCGACCCAAAGTCCCGGCTTTTTTTGACAGGCGTGAACTCCATGAAACAAGTCCCGGCATACACCCGGCATTAAAAAAGGATCAACTCCCCGGCGATCAGGTAGTACAATTCCCAAACAATCCCCTGGTACCCAGGGGCCGGGGCAGTTTTTGATAAGTGCCTTAGTTGTAGGAAAACCTTGTTGAAAAACTCAAGTGTGTGATAGGTCATATCTCTTCCATATCACTTGTAAATTTATCACCTTGATTATGATAAAGCAAAGTATGAATTAATTGAGGGACTCCGGGCTAGTACATGTGTCCCGTCAGATGTTTAGTAATCTTGTCACGGTTTCGATGCCTGTTTTGCACACTGTTTTCCAAAGTCGCTTAATATACAAAATGAATTTGAATAATATCAGAGTAACACATTTTAACAGGGTATGGCCTTAGTGACCTGGAGGTCAATAGTGCCCCGATGATGAATTCAGCAAAGATTTTACTGAATAAAGTGCAGAATTCTGCACTTTATTCCATTAAGTCTGCTGAATTCCTCAGGTTCAAAGTGACCGCAGGGCACTAAAGGCCATACTGATTTAACACCGTTGGCATATGTATTCTACTAGCTACATTCTGTGTAGCTTTACAATACTTTATTGCTGGCAACTGATTTCCCTTAGTGTATGGAAATTTGACAACAGAGGGGCAATAATACTGCACGTTGTGTCCTTTGTAGGCCTTTAGTCCATCTCTACATCCTGCAAAGACGTCACAACGTCGCAGCTTTTACGCACGCGTCAAATATGCCGTCTTCGGGCGCACGTGTAAAAAATCTGGCGCTTAAGGCAGCGCGCGTGTTTACTGGTGTGAATGTCACTCTGAGGTCACTGCACGGAGGTAGGAAATGGAGATGATATGATAAGATTACTGGGTATGGATTTTTAAAAAATGCCAGGGGGGTAAAACTCTTGCATTCGCTTACTTAAAAGGGGAGATGTTCAGATCGTCTTTGGGAACCCCGCTGATTTACCCAGAAGTAGATGAAAAAGACCATATTGTTATGAATGACAATGGAAGATAACATGGGAGAGCTTAAAATTTGAGCTAATCTTGTAGAAGTGTATCAAATTGTTTTGCAATTAGGAATAATTAGAAATTCTTACCAAAGAGGAGCAGCTTTTATTTTTTACCCCTAGCTGAACAACCAGAGATTGGACTATTGGATCTTTTCAGCATTTTACCAAACTACAATTTGGAATCCTTATAACCAGATAACAATCGATGTACTTTCTACAAGATTTCCCCATTATGTAATGTAACCTTTATTTGCCCCTCACCAAGAAAAATACGAATCTGTAGTGCCCTATAGTCAATTTTTGTTCTCTGGACGTGCCTAACGCTCTGCCATTTTCAAAGATTTGTAGTCAAATGCACTGTTCTGACAAGTCCTTTGTCTTTGACATCACACCTATCCATAAGTATGCAGTGGCCAGAACGTGGTGGCATGGAGATGTACATTTCTTTTCTTGTTGTAGCTGTTTGTACACAGCAGATTGCTTACTTCAAATGTAAATGGAACCCAAAAATTCAGGTGCTCTGTGTTAATCATAGCTCTATTTACTTGAGCCTTCATTGAAGTAGGGCCTACAGACGAGGGACCATTTCAGGCCAATTCAACAACAAGGTGTTGTTAAACATGCTTCTATATTTGGCTTAAATTAAACCAGAAACCCTGCATTGTTTATGCATGAGCTATATAACCCCCTGGCACTACAAACCTGTAATACAATCTGATTGGCTCCTTACAGGACACAACATGAGATAGCACTTGGTAACCAAATCTAAAGTTGGCTTTTTTAAATCAGTGTACAGCACCACCATATTCTTACAGTATTGTTGATTTGCTATTGCATGATTAACCCTTTTGTCAAAGTAACCAATCAAAATAGTGCTCAAGTTCTATATTTTGGTTACAATCACTCTAACAGTACACGAAGTATGCTGCAGAATGTGATGTTTCATTTTTAAAAATAAATGGTAATACACCGTGCATTTCGTTACTACTGTCGATTTTAGTACAAGTATTGATTTTATGCACCTATCAAAATGCCCTGGACATGGGTACCCAGGGATGCCGAGACAGCACACGAGGTGTGGTTTTGAATGTTAAAACGTCCCGGCCTGGCCATGTCCCGGCCCTGTGGGGCAACAAGTTTATGTCAAACCCCGGCCAAGTCCCGACCCATGCTAGCCGGACAAAAGCGTCAAACCCGATTTGCGATTCATTTCCGGGTTTAGAGGTCGTTTTGGAAGAGGGGTAACAAATCGAAAACAGGGCCCTGCGCTTCCGTTGTCCTGACCCAAAATTCCGGCTTTTTTTGACATGCGTGAACTCATGAACAAGTCCCAGCATACGCCGGGTACACCCGGGCAAAAAAGGATCAACTCCCGCTTCAGGTAGTACAAGTCCCAAACAAATCCCCTGGACCCAGGGGCGGGGCATTTTTGATAAGTGCATTAGTTGTAGGAACTTGTTGAAAAACTCAAGTGTGTGATAGTTCATCTCTCTTCCATATCACTTGTAAATATTATCACATTGATTATGATAAAGCAAAGTTATGAATTAACTTGAGGACTCCAGGGCTATACATGTGTCCCGTCCAGATGTACTATTCTTGTCACGGTTACGATGCCTGTTTTGACCACAGCGTTTCCAAGTGCTCTATTATGACAAAATGAATTGAATAATATCCAAGAGTAACACACTTTTAACAGGGTATGGCAAATTTAGTGACCTGGGTCATAGTGCCCATGATGAATTCAGCAAAGATTTTCACTGAATTAAAGTGCAGAATTCTGCCCATTGCTTCCATTAAGTCGAACTGAATTCATCAGGTTCACTAGTGACCGAGGGCCACTAAAGGCCTTACTGTTTTAACAACCTGTTTGGCATATGTATTATACTAGCTACATTCTGTGTAGATTTTACAATACTTTATTGATGGTCAACTGATTTCATTATGTATGGAACATGGACACAGAGGTGCAATATACATGCCAGTGTGTCCTTGTAGGCCTTTAGATCCATTTCTCTACCTCAGTGCAAAGAAGTCACAACGTCGGCAGCTTTTACGCACGCGTCAAGATAATGCCGGTCTTGGGCGGCAAGTGTAAAAATGAAGTCGCTTTAAGGCAGCGCGCGTGGTTTACTGGTGTGATGTCACTCTGATTGTCACTGCACGGAGGTAAGGAAATGGAGTATATATGGTAAGATACTGGGTATGGATTTTAAAAAAAATGCAGGGGGGTAATAACTCTTGCATTCGCTTACTTAAAGGTGCATGTTCAGATCGTCTTTGGGACCCGCTGATACCAGAAGTAGATGAAAAGCCATATTTTTCGAATGTTGTTTGAAATTCAGCTGCAAATCATTTCTTTTCAGATATAGATAAAAAAAACAACAATTTAATTGTTAACCATCAATATTAACACAGTAGTGAAATAGGGCGTTGCATATGCATTATCTGTCTAGCATCAAAACCACAAGGTTTGTTTCCCACGGTACTTGATGGTCAATGGTACAAGTGTCAGTCTCGTATCAAGTAGGAAAACATGATAGGGACAAAAATCAGAACAAGCACCTTCATGCAAAATTCAAACTGCGAAAGAATAAATAGCAAACTTTTTACCATACCACAGATACGAAAGATTCTAAACTGTGTTCATTCTCAAGTTAGAGGGCGACAAATGAACAACTTTGCATTCGCTTATTGTAGCACCTTTATTGCATGTGCATGATAGTGCTGTATTCTGAGGTCATTGCAGTGAGCTTTACAATGCAAAAACTAACCACACGCATAACGTCACTTTGAGATCAAGTGGGATATATTCACAGAAGCCACAGAATATAATAAACACTCAGTAAAAACACCGGGGAAATTTTCTCTTAAGAATAGGAAAGATGTCAAAAGTTAGAACAGTAAAAGTATGTTAAATGTAGTGTCCAATTTTTTACACAAGGCAGGATTTTAAAGTGGAAGTTAATTTTTCAGGGAGTTCTCTTTCAAATGCTTCAGAGTATTGGCAAAATTTTGACAAGGGAAAAGTATTGCTAGCTTGTTTTTTGGTGCTATTATCCAACCACATCTTATGCTTTTATTATAACATTAATGTACAAATGTTGTACCAAATACTACCAGTGCCATTCAAGCCATATGGGTAGACAATGGGCAACTTTATCAGTTAGCTTTGAAGCCCTATCAGAATTTATTCAAATGTCTAACAAATTGACCCTTTTTCTCAATACTTTGTATTGGAAATTGTACTAAAGACCCTGTAAGTGGCTAAGCGTAACACGGCTCATATGGTTGTCAAGCAATGACGATTTTCATGCTTTGTTTGCTAATAGAAGTAAATGGCACATTCAAGACCACTTTAAAATGCTTTTAAAGTGTCTGTTTTTTCACAAAGAACAGTATTATAAAGTATTGATATGACCTAACACTGGCAGTTTAGATACAAAATGGGCATTTTGAATTTGGAAAATAAATGACTGATTGTGGCTTTAAAGATGTTGTTAAGTAAAGAAATGGTGAATTGTTGGGATATTCTGTATTTATATATGTAGAGTGCAAAAAGTATGTCAAATCCACAAGATTGTACTGAATTACTGAATAGAGTATTTGTATCTGTTGCTAAATATACTTTTATTAAAGGTGCTTGTTCCGATTGTCTTTGGAACCCCCCTGATTTACCCGGAAGTAGTATCAATTTTGATATCAGATGAAAGGCCATATTTTTCTCATTGTTGTTCTGAAATTTCAGCTTTCAAATCCATTTCTTTCTCAAGATATGGATAAAAAATACCGTTTTAGTGGTTAACCATCAATATTAGCACAGTAGTGAATAGGGCGTTGCACCATGCATTATCACGTCTAGCATAAAAACTGCAAGTTTGTTTCCCACGATACTTGATGGACAGTGTGTTCAAGTGTCAGGCTCTCATACCAAGTAGAGAACACGATAGACAAAAATCGGAAACAAGCACCTTTAAAGGACAAGTGCAGGCTTCCAACTAGGTCAAGAAACATTTGTCCCAGCTTCATATATATATAAAAAAAAAATTGAAAGAATTTTTGGCCCTACATGTTGTGCAGGGCCTTAGTGAACGTGCAGATGGAATGCCTACAAGAGCGGAAGAAAATTATTCCACTCTGCCATTTTAAAGGCTGACTCAGAGATTTCCTGATGAGGGCGCACTCATTTTTCAAACAAAATCGGTTTTTTGCATTTAAAACATAATGCCTGTCCATATACTAATCACTGTGTGAAATAGCTAAGCTCAAATCGAAGTCCTTCATATAGAAAATCACAACTTTGTTATAAAATTCCGGATCCGGAATTTTTGTTATATCACGGTATCCTATGGCACTGTTATACTGTGCATACAAGTATACTACATGAAAACAGAAAAACCGAATCATCTCTAACTTTGGAATTGGGCATTTTAGGTGACTATCTTTAGTTATACATGACTATTTTTAATTACAACATACAAAAAAAATATTTTGAAATCTCTGAATCAGCCTTTAATTGAATTGTCAATGAACTTCAAATGTTGCACGATGATAGAACATGAGGTAATGTGCTGTATACGTTTTGGAAATGTTATGAATATTAATGGTAATTTGCATATTTTCAATTGTGGGGGGCCATCTCAGGGGCGGCGCCGTCAAGGTAAAATCATAGGAGGGGCAAAACATTTCACGATTACTTCATATAGGTAAAAAAACCCTAAATTTTACACAGTTTATTGCTTAAACCCCCTGTTTTCCCCTAATTTTGAAACACTCAGTGGGGCTGCTGCCCCCCTTGCCGCCCCCTGGCACTGCCCCTGGGCCGTCTTAATTATGCCCTACACTCAAACGAGCGGGAAGCCAAGACAAACTTTCTTTTGTTCTTGGCCTCGTGGGGCAGTACCACAGGCAAATGAATTATCTCATAGGGCAGCTATTCATCAATACTATTTCCCATCGAATAAACTGATGAAACATTTAAGGATATGGATTGCAAGAAATTAAGACCACATCAGTGCACTAACCAGTCCAAGCTAACAGCCAACTATTTGTTGGTTCCCAAGTCATTTTGGTTGCTTTTATCCCCCTGGCTTGAAAAGCAGAGGGGGATTTTGCGATAGCGCGCATGTCTGTATGTGTGTGTGTGTGTTCCAGTTTGGTTAGGTTTTCGTTTTTCACGTCTCCTTTGGAAAGTTATAAGTCCGATTATGCCATTATTATGTTTCTATGGATCCAAGTGTGGGAAAATATTGGATCCAAAACATAATAATGATAAAATTGGATGATTTTCGCCCAATATTTATTGGTCTCGCTTGAGTTTTAAACAACTCATAGCTCGACCAATAAATATGGGCTCAATCAATCCAATTTTATACCAGACTTGGGGTTAAGCTGCAATAGGGGTTCCTGCATGTGTGGATGATGTCAAAGGTCATGGACCAAGGTCAGAGGTCATCTGAGGTCATGTTCCAGACTGCCATCTTTCCAGGGGATGAGGCAAGTTTACTTGCAGTATTTTTGTAATTTGGTTCAATTCAAATGGAACTTAAAAGAGTACCAATAATCTGTGAATGAGAGAGAAAGGGTGATCTTAAAGGTGCATTTCGTGATTCCAACACCTTATGTTTTATTAATTGTTCGCTATCCTTGGGAAAAGCTTATTCACAACTTTTGAGTTGATTCCGACCTTGCGGTTTTGTGTTATGAGCAAATGCTTGTTTCCCATGGTCCCCTAGGCCACTATGCTATAATATCTGCAAATTTCTTAAAGATATGATCAAATTTGCACGCAAGATTAGGTACACATGGATAACTAATGTTAATGGTTCAAATGATATAAAAATCTTAACTTCAGGGGGACGAGGCTGTGGATCACAAAATGCCCCTTTAAGAAGCTTACATTTAAAGGGCATGTGGGGGTCAATGTAGGATATTTTTGTATTGGATAAGGCTGTGCAATTTGGTTGAAGCTTTCCACATTTGCGACATTGGCAAGGCTCCAGGTTGTTTTTGGGTTGTCTTCATGAGGGCACATAGGGGTTGCTTTTGGTATTGTCTGTGCGGGGTCAAATGTCATCTAGAGATCATGGCCCCAAAATAGTCAAAATTAAATTTCTTGATTTTTGTTCACATACGTCGATCAATTGGTCCTTGGATAGTGTCCCATGTGTTGTTGACACCATATGATGTAGGTGACCTCTTTTGACCTTGTCCCCATTCACAAACCACAGCAGAAGATGATGCATGCTTTCAGTGAATACTATTTTTGTGTCTATTGCAAGAATTGCAGAAGGCACATAGGGATTACTCTGGTCTTATGTCTGTGTATCTGTGTGTGTGTGGTCAAAATGTTAACCCTTAATAGATTGCATGCCGTATTAGTTCCGTAAGGGCTACAATGTAACTTGGTGGAAAGGAGGTGGTGGGGTGGGGTGGGGTGACATGTTGGTGACCTCATGTGACCTTTGGCCCCATTCACAAACTGCGACAGCAGACGACACTAGCAGTCCGAGGACCGCGATGTATTTTTTAATACTGTACTTCATTCTTTATTCAATACAGTGACAGAATGTGTGCCCTTTACATAGGTCCCTGCATATGTAGTCATTGCTTGTTGCCATCAATGGGTTATGGTCCAGTAAATGGTAATCTCATTATGCCTACCTCAGAATATTTTGATGTAATAATGTGTCAGCAATCACACAGAGAGAGGTACAATGATTACATAACAGCACAATGTACAAATACTTTAACAAAAAGTGGTATTTAAATTAGGTTTGCCCAGTTGTTATTGCTATAGAAAATAAGTGGCCTACAATCCTCGAAAAAAATGAGTTTACCAACTATTTTTTTCGATGATTGTAGATCTTTTACACACCTTCTCTTAGCAGACTTTTACTGCTGATATGTACAGGTCCAGCGAGTGTATTGAGTCCATCCCACAATGTACTGCTTATGGAATATTTTACATCAATTAAGTCATGTGATCCTACAGAAATCCTATTAACACACAAACTTTTACACATTTTAGGCCGCAAGGTGCTAGTATTTTTCATGATCATGAAATGTCTTGTGGTTCTTTAACTTATGCTTTTTCCCCTAAGTACTGACATGTGTTTAGTACAGTACAGGCACATTGCAATGTATTATGGGATTGGTTCCAAACAACATCTTGTACAGGTCAGAAGTTGAAACCAGACAGTACAGCAACCAATCATTCAAAAGATTTGTTAAATCATATCTATTAATTTTGTTATAGTATGTATATTTTATTGGTATTTTTGTATTTTGTATAGAAATGGTGACTTGGGTATACTAAATTGCAGGACGTACATGTATATGCTGCATTGGAATGATACCCTTTAATAATTTGGGAATTCACTTTTTTGTGGACATAATATACATTTTGTAGTATGTGTTATTTGCTGCATGTGTGGGAGTGTAAACTGTAATCACATTAACAGGTACAAATATAAGCTGTGAAAATTGTGAATTGTGTATGGGTCATCCGAAAGCATGGCCAAGTGATATAAGGTTATTTAAGATATCTTTGACTTTCTGAATCGTTTTGGATAACCGGTTCGAAATCATTTTCCAAAATTATGATAGCATGTATTTATTGTGTCATCGCTTGCAGATGGGCACATAAGATTAGTTTATGAGTATATGTGTGTGTGTAAGGTGTCAGTCCGACTGTCTGAGCGTGTGTGTGTGCGTTTCTCACCCTTTACATTTAACTTCAAAAATATTTTCTCATCCATTACATTTTCACAGTATTTTGAAAGAAAAAAGGGTCCATTCATGTAGGACTAACCCTGTTTTAAACTCAGGTCTAAAGTTAGACGCCCTTTCGGAATACCAGCCTGTGAGATTTTAATGGGTATTTTTGGAAAATATCTATTTTGAAATAAGGGCTGAAGTAGGTAATCAAAGTTACTCTTAAACCCAATGAATCAAAACCTCTTAAAGGTAAAAGGAGAAGTTAGCATCCAAACAAAATGACATCGTTTTGTTCCCTTACTATACTCTGGGCCATAATTTTTTGGATATAACAAATGCGCACATTGATCGTTGTGTGTACTGCGTCTACGTGCAACACGATGGTGTGCCGTTTGGGCAGGGAAGCGGCCATATGTTCTAAACTGTCCAAGAAATTATGAGCCAGAGTATAGATCATATATGATATTAATATAATTTTAAGGGAGCCAATGCTTCCCAATTTAAAATCCACCAGTTAATAATTGCAAAGGCTATGGATATGTATAAATTTGGCCTAAGTATTCTAGCAGTAATCATGAAGGTATTAAATTCAAAATACTTTCTGTGTATTTATTATTATAATGCATACCCTGTAATGTGATATTAAAAATTCTATATTTTAACAAATGGAGCAGAGATATGTATGTGAAATTGTGAATATGAGTAGTATTAGCAATGGTTCATGTACTCGCAAATTAAGTACTCATACTTAATTCAATGTACTTGCACAGAAACTCAAGAGTACTAAGAGTGGAGAATATCCAGATGATGGAAGTTAATTTATTCATGAGGTCATGAGAACCAAAACAGCACAGTCCAGTTCTGATCATTTGTATCAACTCAAAATAATCTTACTCGAGTGATGTTGGGCAATTTCAATTAATTAACTTTGTTGAGTAAGGTTGTACGGTCATGACGCGCCAAAACGTTCTGGTTTTCTGTAAAATTAATGGGTCTGTGAGAACAGTGGAGAAGAGGTGCAAAATGAGTCTTGACTCTGCAACCTTTACCGGCCCTTTCGCGCCTTTAAGGTCAGTGGCCCCACCACGCCAATTAAAGTCATTACCTTTCCTTTTTTTATGTGTTTTTAATAAAATTCACAGATTTGATTTTTCTTTTAGGGAAAATGTGATTTGGATGTTGTATTGAGTCTTGTTCGCAAAATGTGAGGACAAAATGCTCTATGCAGCTCTGGTTCAACTCTTCAATGTGATGTGGTCACCCATCATGATGTGTCAATCCATGTGATGTTGTCAACCCATCATGTGATGTGGTCTATACCCCTCATGTTGCTGCAGTGTTTCCTAGTTACGCCTGCAATGGGGTTGATTAGTCCTTGCAGCCTTACACAATCCTTGCCTAAGCTGATTCTGCTGAGCCCTGTCACTGTGAATAATGAACTGAACTGTGAACCCTGAACAATATTCTCTAATGCTTTACTCTAACTGTTAATCGGAACCTCTATTCTGAAAAATATTTACTCTTCAAATTACAGTACTTCAGGATTTCTTGCCAGGATTTTTCGCTTTGACAAATTTCTGTAATTTGTTCTTGGCAAAGTGTTGTAAAATTGTGCAATTGAAATTGATCCTTTCTGACAATTTGAATGGAGTGCTATATTTGTAAGTCATAATGCATACTTGTTTAGAGTAGAATGATTTTAAAAACCTGTACCCCTCACAAGATTTTCCAGTGGCCTATTAAACCAATTACATTTTTTTTGGCTTCATAGATTTGGACTTGCTTCAACAAAGTTCGACTGTGAATCCCTTCCTTTGAAGTATTCAGAATGACCTTTCTCTTTTTGGGGAAAGTGGAAATATTGTACTATTTTTCATGATTACTAGATTTCACACTTCTTAACTATCTATTTTTAATCAAAAATGCTCTCTATCTTTTACTTTTCACGTTGAACGTAGCAATGTATATTATTCTGTATTGAAATCATGCATAAAATTAAAAATATTGGCTTTAATATTGTTTCCTTTCAAGTATCTGTGCACATTTATCAAAATAGTTTATTTATCATATCATTCACTTCACTTTGTATAGTTACTATTTTCTCTAAGCAATGTACTAAATAAAGAACATGTATTGCAGACCGGTTTAAGAGTGTGTGTATGCATTTTATTTCTTGTATTGGCACACCAATTGGCCAATGTAACCTTAGCATTTACGCTGTATCATCGCTCTTTTATTCCATTAATGGACTAAAGGACATATATAAAGTAATGCGGAGGGTATATTAAGTTATGCCCTTTATCTTACTTAGCACTTATCTCATTCTCTTCAAAGTCACACAGGCTGAAAAATATTGACATCATCGAATACAACATTTGAATGCATAAAATCTGACAGGGACCCCTGAAATGTGATTCTTAACGGGACAGTGTCACCTTGAGTTTTCGAGTATCTATTTTGGGTTTTGTAACTTGCAAATATTTGATTATTGTATGTAAAGTATACTTTCTAGAAAGAAAAATTTTGACGATGAACCCGATGATGGCAGCAGATTAACTGTAAAACTTGCCGTATTGAGAAAAATAGTAAAAAAATCATGATTTTGCCCCAAAATTTTCAGACAGACATAACAAAAAACAATTGAATTTTCATTGATTTCTTAGTTATTTTTTAGAGGACATAGACAAATTTGTCTATGGATGGTTTTTTCATTTTTAAAAAATGAGCTTACTTTCGAAATATAAGGGAAAAAATTGTCAAAAAAAGTTGTGATTTACCTTTCTTTCCAAAAATTTGAGTATGATCTATTGGAGAATATTTTAGTTAGAAACCGAAAAAAAAATAAAAATTGAGAAAACCGTCACTAGAGAAGACCGATGCCTAGCTAGGAAAGTTAACCTTACCTTACTTTGGTATTTTTGAGAGTTATCCCTTTTTGTCTGAAAATTGCAAAGTTTGCGAAAAATTGAACATTGAGAAAATCTGGTTTAGTAACAAAGTGACTTTTCACGCCAGTCAAGCGGTATCTTCTTCAATAACTTTACATTTTAACTTCCAAAATTGAGTATGTTGTGCAGTGGATGAAAATTACATCTTTATGCATATTGACTCAAACCTTGTCTCTAACTCCAAAAAATCAGAAGAAATTGAAATTTCATCGGGTCTAATTGCGCTTTGTTTACATTTTCAATTATTTTATTTCTTACTTTTTTTATTTTTTTCAAAAGTACATTAAAACACTGCGCACGCTTCATTACTTTGCAGCAAAAAGTCCACCCGCGCGACGCGAGGCTGCGCCTTGCGCCGACGCGTGTAATGTTGCTTAAATTCCCGCCGTTACGACCATGTGGTGTTTGTGACTTTAAATGATCAAATAAGCTGTTTAAACAGTCAGTTGGATCGAATTTATTAATACGAATAAAAAAATCGTCCCTTAGCCATGGGCGCCGGCCATTAGGAAATTAAGCTACAGAGCTACCAGACTATACATGCAAATGATAGGAAATGTTTTTTAAATTATGAACTATGTTCCTGACAAATTTATTTGCCATGTAATATTCTGAAATATGCTGTATGTTAATGAGAACCTTATTATAGAAAATATACGACGGAAGAAAAATCAATCGACGGAAAGTCATGATGTGAATGTTTGTACTTAAAAGTAGGGAGATCATTTTTGAGGTTAAAATTGCGGTGAGTTGGTCACTCAAAAGCAACGCCATTTGAGAATTATATTTGCAAACGCTGTGATGCTAGCGGGTTATGTGATTAGTGGAAATGGTTGTACTTGAAGTGGGGAGTCATTTGAGATCGTTAATATGGTGTGGAGTTGTACTTCAGAATATTAGAAGAGTTACGTTAAGAAAGTGTGATGTGGTGTGTATGACGGGTGTTAATGTTTACATTTGAATTAGGGCAGGTTATTCGGAGAGTTCAATATGGCGTGGTACCACAGAGTATCATAAATTTTTTTGTTGCTTCCATGACCCAACATTACTGTTCCCCCCCCCAATATAGGAACAAGTATGTTACATCAAAAATACTTTCTTACTGTGAAGGTGACAACATACCATACCATATATTTACCCCCTCTAAACTACCCTCCCTATACTTGACAAGTACAAACTCCTTTTATTTCTTGTAACACACCAATCAGAATGTACCCAAACAAAACTCTGCCCCCCCAATACTCGAATTAACTCACCACATTAAAACTCTACAAAAAGGGTTCAATTTGTAGGGTTTCACACCATCCCCAATACTTCAACATAAGATGCCACATCCCAAACTTTGCGATATCTACTCTGACCAATAATGAGAAATCACCATATTTGACCTCTCTAATGACTACCCCCACTTTAAAGTACAAACTTCCCAACTCGCCAATATAATATTCAACTATCAACTGTTGCCAAACAATACTCTTAACTCTTCCCACTCCTGGATGTGATATCTCCCCATATTTTTAATGCTCCAAATTTCCCTTCTGCCGCAATGATGCCAGCCACCAGTGCTGAAAAATGACGAATAAATTTATTCGTATGTTTTTAATTACGGTCTTATCAACTGTTAAATCGGCAAAAAAAAATACAATCAGGATTGTCTGCATTGGATAACCTTTGTTTGGTAACGAAAGAACACATTTGAGTTTAAATGGTTGCAAAACATAAGAAATTCGTGTTAAACAAATGTTTGTTGTAAAAACAAAAGCATAGGGTTCACATGCCCTTAAGTGCTCAGGCTTGCGCAGAGTTCATTTTAGCCAATTTCAGCAATTTTTATCCCCCTGGCTTGAAAAAGCAGAAGAAGGGGGGGTGATTATGCTATCAGTCAAAGCGTCGGCGGCGTCGGCGTCGGCCCCCAACACCAATTGTGAACGCGATACATGAGACCCAAAGGGTTAGGGTGATGTAACTGGGTGGGTGGGATCGGTCTGCCATGCCCTCATCTGAATAAGATTCATGGGCGTGGCATATGCTAACTTGGTACCTGAATTTGCATAATGAGTTAATTTGGGGATTCCCAACACAATCTTGTGAACGCGATAAGGGTTGTTTTACAATCAGCCCCCCCCGGTACCCGGATGTCTCATTGGGGGAAAATAAAGTTGCATGATAATGCAGTATTGATGTTTTTGCATTGTAGTTAAGTCAAGAAAAAAGTATAATTCCAAAATTTTGAGGCGTCACATCTTCGTGAAACAATTTTATGATAGATCAAAATGTTACATTTTCGGAGAGGAGGGCCAAGATTTTGATGGAGCATTAATTTCATTTAGACATTTGGGATGAAAAAACAAAGTGCTTTTGATGATTTTCGTATTTAATCTTTTTGTCTTATAGATAATCAAAGAGTATTGGTTTCCAAAATTCATAGGTGTGAGGTCTTCAGGGAAAAAAAATTATGGTAGTGAAACACTTTGTGTTTGGAAAGGACAGATTTGACGGAACACTGACTTCTATCATTTGATCATGTTGTACAGGACAAACTAAAGGGGTAGCCACCAAGTGTTACTACAAATGTATAGAACATAAACACGATTTTTATATGAGAATATCACAAATCAAAGCGTCAATTTAGTTTTTAAGCTTATTAGCCTAAATACGGAGAGGACATTTTTTTTTTGACCGGAAATTTACCACTAAACTTCAAACTGGGACACAGCATATTACCAAATGGTCACATCTTTTAAGATTCTGGATATAAATTTACATTGCTTCAAATGTTATTCCTAATGTTGAATGTTGTCCCAAATGTTCTTTAGGACATGCAACTTACTCAAAATATTAACCTAACTTCAAATGAGGACAGTGATTTTAAGCAATTCCAGTATATGTTACTATTTTGTTATGAATCAAGCATTTCAATGGTTCTTTGCAGTTGTAGGTAGTGCTTTTTGGTGGCTTCTTAAGTTGGCAGAGTACCAATTATGAGAAAGTACAGACATCGTTTTTATGGGTCAAAGTGTAGTGTTCAGCCAAAGAGGTACCATGATTGTAAAACAACCTTAACATGAGACCCATAAGGGTTGAGCGCAGCGCCGACCTGAAAGTGCTCTGTGTTCGAGTTTACCCCCCACCGGACAACAAAACACAACCACCTTTATTTGCGGATAAATATATAAGATTTAAGGAAAATCGATGGTTGTGGTTGAAAATTTGGTGGCAGGGATGGGATTTCTCTGCCGAAAAATGAAATTTGGGCTGAAGTTAAGCGAAATTATAATTTTTGATTTTTTAAGGTAAAAATTACAATCTATTTTATGGTATCCTTTTTGTTAGTGATATAGGTTTTATACGTTGCATAAAGGGGTCAGGGTTCAGGTAATAATCGTTGTGGTGACACGTGTAAAAAGGATGCTTTTTTAGGAAAAAAGGTTGATTTTGGGCTAAAAAATTCAAGACCCGTTAATATTGTATAAAACTAGAATCTTAATATAAATGGCAGAGATGATAGTATGCGATGATGATTAAAATTGTTTGATAAAGAAAAAATAATAAATCTTGCATTATTCGTAAGTTTTTAGATCAAAAAACGTGATTTTTGACCCCAAAAACACCCCTGCCACCAAAGTTTTTTGACCACAACCATCATTTTTTAAATTATTTATTACTATCTTTCGAATAAGTGGTTGCGTTTTGTTGTAACGAGGGGAGGGGTTGTTTTGTCGACAATTTTGCAGTCCAAACCGCTCCATAGTTATGGTGAGTTTAACGTGGTGGGTGGATCGGACTGCCATGCCCTTCATCTGATTAGATTATGGGCGTCGCATATGCTACTTAGGTACCTAATTTCCATAATTAATGAGTTAATTTGGGGTATTTTTACCCAAAAAGCTTGTGAACAAAACTATCTGAAGATCCATAAGTCCGATTTTGATGAAACTTGGTGGAGGGGGGTTGGGGGAATCATGTACTCTCGCGCTGATTTAGGTTTGTGGCGACATGATATGCTAATTTAAATTAACTAGTTAAAAATTTGCAATTTATGCGGCTAAAATTGGGTATTTTCACCAAAAAACTTGTAAACAAAACTATCTGAAGATCCATAAGTCGATTTGATGAACACTGAGGGAGGGGTGGGAATCATGTACTCTTGCGCTGATTAGGGTTTAAGGTGGGTGTCCGGGGTTTAAGGGGGGGTGTCTTGACTTAGGGGGATTGTTGGGTTTAGGTTGTTTAAGGTGGGTTGTCCGGGTTTAACAAGGGGTTGTCGGGTTTAGGGGGGGGGGGGTTGTTTGGGCTTAAGGGGGCGTGTTGGTTGGTTTAAGGTGGGTTGCACGAGTTTAAGGGTGGTTGCCAAGGTTTAAAGGGGTTGGTTGTCCGGGTTTAAGGGGGGTTGTCCAGCTTTAAGGGGGGTTGTGGGGTTTAAGGGGGATTGTTGGGGTTTAACGTGGGTTGTATGGGTTTAAAGGGGGTTGTCAGGGTTTAAGGGGGGTTGTCTGGCCTTACGGGGATTGTTGGGTTTATTAAGGTGGGTTGTCCAGGTTTAGGGGGGGGTTGTAGGGCTTAAGGTGGATTGTTGTGGTTTAAGGGGGTTGCACGAGTTTGTGTAAGGGGGGGTGTCCCAGGGTAAGGGGAATTTTGGGTTAAGGGGGGTTTGGGGTTTAGGGGGTTTTGTGGCACAAATACGCGTATGCATGCGCAGACGTGCACACATGCACGAACGCATGCACGTTCATGCGCGCTTGTGCGTATGCATTGCGCGGACATTGCACATGCGTTTGTCCCGGGCTTAAGGGGGGTGTCCGGGATGAAGGGGGATTGTGGGGTTTTTAAGGTGGGTGGGTTATCCGGGTTTAAAGGGGGTTGTCCGGGTTTAAGGGGGGTTTTGGGGCTTAAGGGGCTGTTGTGGTTTAAGGTGGGGGTTTGCACGAGTTAAAGGTGGGGAGTTGTTGGGGTTTAAGGGGATTTTGGGTTTAAGGGGGGTATTGCAGCTGATTATTAACCCATCCATCAATCAGTGAATTGATGGTGATTGCTATCGAGAGCGGCATGTTCTTATTTTCTCTAATAGTAGGGTTTATTGCATTTTTGACGAAAAGTGCCTAGTGGAAGTCAGACCCATGGGGAATCTCGTGTTGGCTTGATTTTTTAAATTCAGGACGGGATGTCTGGAGAAACTTTTGTATCTTTTTGTCAGTTTTGGACATCATTTGATGCCGCGCTTGTCGTCTTTTTTAATGAAGCTATTGGTTTATGTGTGCACCTATTAAACAGTTCTAGTGGGGTTCTTCGGGCGAAAAATGAATGGTGATCCATGTTACCATATCTACCAAGCCATTCAAGGGCTTTACAGGGGACTACTGAGGGTCAAACACAGGCCAGTTCATTTGACTTGAGTTAGATTTAGTGTGAACAAACCAGACCCACCATCAACAATTTTTTGCAGCATTGAATTTTCAAAGGGAATGTGGGACAATTGATTGTGGTTAAATGACTTAACAAAATTGAGTTCATAAAAATGAGACATGATTAAATTAATCAAGATTTTAAAGTTAACTTATGGTTATCAAGAAGAAGGCCTACTTGGAATTAAAAATATAGATAGTTTAAAAAATAGTTTGTTCAAATAATTCCCTCTTCATGGGCGCCGTTGTGACCATGGGCCTGTTAGTAAGGTCAAAGGCCTAAAGTGCTACAACTTGATAGTAAAACTTCAATTCAATTAGTGTGAAATCGGTTTACTTGAAAAGATGTGATACCACGATGATAAAAAGGCCCTGAAGTATGAATAGTCGGGGTATTGTGCAACCAAGTCTCAAAGAATAATCGGCAAAAGTAGGAAGAGAGACCCAAATTTGCCTACATGAGTGTATGCTGTGTCTTAACGTGGGGAACCCAAATTAACTCAATGGTGCCAAAGTGGATAGGCTACAAATATGACCTGTGTGATTTGCTGTTTGCCTTTTGAATATTGCTCCATCATTGCTATTCATGCAAATAAAGTGTTAGGTATAATTATTTTAGTGCCGGGCTGTGGACTTTGTCCCACTGAAGTTCCTAAAGGGGGCGTCAGACGGCGGGAAGAGCCTATCAATTTTTTCGGGAAAGCTTGATTTTAACGAGCTCTATCTCCTGATGAGTTCACATGTTTGTAGATGCTCCGTTTTCAAGTTATGAGCCTTTAAAGTTGACTTTTACTCAACATTTTCATTTGCAATATTTTTTTAAATCTCAATCATGGACTTAGTTCCTGCTGACAGTTCATTAAATGGGGGCTGTTCAGATGGCCGAGCCCTGTCAATTTTTTTGGGAAAGCTTTATTTAAAGAGCTCTGTCTCAGGATTGCAGTTCATAAATATGTAGGTGGCTCCGTTTCAAGTTACGAACCTTTTCAAGTTGACTGTTACTTCAACCTTTCATGTCATTCTTTAAAAAAATGCAAATGGACTAAGTTCTACTTGTTTGCTCGTATCACAAGTCAATGAGTAATGGCTTGTGGTGGTCCTGTCAGGATTTGTTCATCTAGTGTCTTATCGGGGCCGCGTGTTATCCATGATTACGGACCGCTCCTAACATGTGCCCGCTATTGACTGGTGGCGGATTGGGAACAGTCAGGGGTTTACACCCTACTCTATTCGACACTGGACTGCGATGTACATATACAGTTGTGACTCTATACATGGGACCGAGGACGGCTGAGTAACGACCCTCCGAAGGACGGATTGCTTTCATGATCCATTGCCCAATTCCAAGGGAACCATGGAGGGGAGAAGCGGGGTAATTCTGTATTTAATCAATAGATGGATACAGATCAAATCAGAATTGGTAGTACCGAATAAATCCCAACAAGTGCCACGACCCCACCGGGATTCGAACCCGGGAGGAATATTGAGGTAAATTTGCCCGCCAGCCAGAGGCAAACACCCTACCGCTAGGCCACCTCTCCCACAAGTTCCACAAGTTTTTTTTTTTTTTTTTTTTAATTTAGTACATGTTATACTAGGTCCTCAAGCCCCAGGGATACAAGCCAATGGATACTGTCGTAAAGCTCAATGTGAAACGCTTCCAAATTTAACGGAATGTCGAGTTCCTACTGACAGTCCTTAAATGTGGAAGGAGCTTTCAATTGATCTTTAAGACAGTATCCAATGGCTGTATCCATCTTGAGGACCTTGGTATAAAACATGCTCACTAAATTTAAAAAAAAAAAAATCTCCCTGATTTTGTGGTCATGTTTTGGAGGGGTCATTTTGAGGTCAAGGTCATCCAGGGTCGTTATCGGGTAGCTTGGCCTTGCTTTGACCTATGGATGAGTTGGTATGGTGGTATGGTTTCGCCGTACGAGTTTGTGGTCACGTGTTCGAGGGTTATTTTGGGGTCAAAAGGTATGTAGGGGCCATATTGGGTAACTTGGCTGCGTTTTCATACCCATGCTTTGACGTAGGATATGAAGCAAGGGACGTAATAATTGGTAAAATACATTTCTAGTATACTATCTAGCGGTTGTCATTAGTGGGTCATTAGGGGTCATTCAAGTAAAGGTCAAATGGGGTCGTAAGTAAACATTGGTTGTGGTGTATATGCATGGTGAAACTTGATGCCAAAAATATTTAAGGTCACAACAAGGTCATCCGGGTAATTCAAGGTCAAATGGGGCCCCGCTAAACTTTAGTATCAGGCGTGAAACTTGGTGGCGGGGGGCGATGTTGATGAAAATTTTTAAAGCTCATGACACGGACATCAGGGGTCATTCAAGGTCAAATGATAACCGACAAAACCTGAGGGTCATTCAATCCCGGTGATCGCAAACACAGGTGATTGCCAAATTCCAGGCACCGCCTACTAGTAAATACTATAAAGAAGAGAAACCACCGGTCCAGAAACTCTTATGAGTATGCACAGGAATGCCCACTTATGTCCCATATGCCCTTTTGACTTCCAAGACCTACTTGACCTTTGACCCCACCATCAAAACATTCTCCAAGTGCGTTAAGCCACCACAACTTGCTCAAGATAACACTGGCCAAGAACCATGGGCTATATGTTCAATTGACCTGTAATGACCTACATGACCTATGAACCCACAACCGATGCTTCCCTACCATCCCAATTGATGGATTGTTACTGAATCATTGATGCACTCGTTTTAAAAAATTTGTAAAACGCTCCCGCCGGGGGATTTAGCGGTTCGTGACAACCGCGATCGTTTTATTTTTAAAATATGCTTTCAAAGAGTCAAAATTTAGCTTTTCTTTCATTTTAGGCCTTGTTTTGAATTTTTACTAGGTTTACATTGTGTTTTTAGCTTTTCAGCTCTTTAAAACCCCAATCACAAGTCCGAGTGCTGCAAAATGGTGCCTGGGAGGGGTAAAGACAATAGATTAAAGGGGGTCCAAATTTTTTGTATTGATCCAATCATGTTGAAACTATACCAGGTTATTTTTCCAATCATTGGGATTCCATAAAGGTATGGGAAGTTACAGCAAACAAAATCAATAAAAAGCGGCCATTTTCAGTTGTACAGGGGTGAAAAGTTCACAAGTTGCTCCAATTTGGATAAATGGTGCCTGGGATGATAGTGCAAATTAAGTCCCAAGTATGCAATGAGTATTACAATTGATCAGTATGCCACGTATGATTTTGGGCAGCAATTGATGGAATAAATGGCAATGCTAATTTGCATACTTGGGACCTAATTTTATATGAAACGGTCTACTGCAATAGGAGTAAGAAATAATTTTTGCAAGTGTCTTAATTGCTTGTGGTGTGGAGTGAAACCTACCACTTAAATCAGTATACCATTTCATGTGCGATTTGAACTGCCAAATTGTCGATAACCCTTCCCCTCGGATAACAAAACGCAACCACTTCGATTCAAAAGATAATTATAGTTTAAATGATGTTGTGGTTAAAGAAGATGGTTGGCAGGGGCCATTTTTTGGCAAACCTGTTTTTTTTTCTTAACGGGGGGGGGGGGCTACTAAAAATTTTATGTCGGTTAAAAATGTTTATCATGATATAAAAAATTATCAAACTCTACCATTTATTTATACGATTTGTTTTAGACATAAACTCAATCACATTTCACCAAAATGAGTATTACTGGACCGTTTGTGCAGTTAATAAACACATATCAATAACAAAAAGGAATACTGTGAAAAAACACGACTGTAGCACTTTTAGACTGCTGAGTAAATTTGTGATCATGGATGATTTTTGAGCCTGCGCTTGACGTGTGCATCGAAACCGAACCAGATACTTTCAATGAAGTACCCAATATGAGCTAGTAAAATCTCAATTCCCGTGGCACAGTTCAGTACCTCATTCACCGGTTGTATTAGAAAATTACACCCCCTGGTTTTGGGGGATGATATATGATACCCCGATCACACAAGGTCAGTTCAGGTTAATGTATGTACAAGTACACCCACTGAACTGTGTCCTTAGTGGATGAGCATATTGTAAATTCATAGTTTGACCGCGCGTCGCCAAAATTTACTCTCAATAGTGCACTTGGATGTAACATCGGATGTAATATACATAAAGATGATAATTATATCTCTTTTCCTTTTGTTATGATCAGACTAGAAATAGACGTTGACCTAAAAATGTATCGATGCACAAACAGGGAATTATATATCTTGGATGAAATTTAGGGCATATAATTTCTGGCAGGATTTCTTATCGCGTGATACAATTAATTTTTTGACTTGATTTTTGTCCAACCCAGTCTTTTGCCACCATTATGTTTCCTATGAGATCTTTAATGGTAAGGACACTGTTAAAGTAAAGGAAAAATTATGATAATAAAGAGATGAGATTTGCGTAATGGCACGTAATGCACGACGGCGCGCGCGAAGTTTTGTTTGTTGTTTTTGTGTCCTTTAGGCATATAGGGTGCTTAGGGAAAGAAATGAATGCCATCAAATTAGCCATCAAATTAGGTGAATCCTTGTCTAAGTTTGAACCTTGTTTCATGTCAAAAAAAACGGCCTAACAAAAAGGAAAATCGCATGATTTTAATATTTTAATGGCTATTTTTAAAAGACATGATCGTAATATCAAAACTTCGTAAGAAAGTTAAGACGACTTTTAGAAAATAGTTGTCGGCATATTTTTGAAATACATGGATTTTATTTCTTGCACGTTAATTTCATCTTAAAGTTGATTAAAAATAATCACATTTAATAGTAGATATTAGCAAACCTCTACACAGAACATTGGCTCAAAACAATAGGTAAATGACGACTTATTGTACGAACATTTCTGGTTAATTCCGGTGATTTGGGGTGTGAGTAAAACAACGACCTAAGACATAAAACAAAGACCTAAGACCTAAAAAACTAAGACCTATAAAAACAAAGACCTATAAAACTAAGACCATGTAACTAGTATAAAACTAAGACCTATAAAACTATAGACCTATAAAACTAAGACCTAGATACAACTAAGACTATAAAACTAAGACCTATAAAACTAAGACCATAAAACTAAGACTAGTATAAACCTACGACCTATAAAAAAAATAGACCGGTTGGTACATTTATGACCCCCGTTGTCTGGCTCCCAGTCGATTTCAGCAGCCTTACGCCGAATAAAGTACAGTATTACATGTACTTTATCCGTAAAAGGACTTGCTGAATTTCGACTGGGCGCACACAAAGTGTGTCACAAAAATATACAAAACCGGTCTTCTTATTTTATAGGTCTTAGTTTTATACTAGTTCTTAGTTTTATAGGTCTAGTTTTATAGGTCGTAGGTTTATACTAGGTCTTAGTTTTATAGGTCTAGTTTTATGGTCTTAGTTTTATAGTTACATGGTCTTAGTTTTAAGGTCTCAGGTTTTATACCTAGGTCGTAGTTTTATAGGTTAGGTCTTAGGTCTGTTTAATACACACCCCGGTGTATTTTGCCATATGCCATCTTGCATCGGCGTGGGATAAGAAAAACGGGGTAAAACTCTTCTCCACGGTGACCTTACTACTGTAAAGAGGAGAAGACTTAACTTCGAGGAAATACAGGTAAGAGAATACCTTGTTGTATTTTCTAGACACAGTACATCGACTCTACCAAAAAGCGTGAAAACTTCTTTAAATTTAACAAGCCTGGCATGGCCGCGTCGTATCGATCGAGTGCGTTTGTTTTTGTTTTGGTTAAAGCTGGTACACGTGCGTTCCGGGGGGAGCGTCTTTGTTACTCTGACGTCACTCGGGGTCAAAGCCAACTCCAGCATCTGGCGAGGCGTCTTGAAACAGGAGAAGGCCCTGTAGATTGGGGATGGATATTATCCTTGAAATGAAACACTTTACCGATGTTCACTTTGAAAAATTCTGTGTTGTAGAGTGATCAGGCTACTGTTGAGGTACGAAAATGTAAGAAGTACGCAAAATGTCTATCAGCCGTGTCCATGGACCTGTTAACTTAAGAGACAGGAGGAGATTTCCAGAAAGAAGGCCCCAATTTTTGTCGAACCAAGGTTTTTTGCAGTATTTGGAATGCTTACCATGTATTAGATCACACTGAAGTGAATTAGCCGAATACGACGTCTTTATGTAATAAGATGTGATTTAGTACTTTCTGTCGGCACGACAGAAAGTCAAAGAATGGTTTGCTATGGGGACGATTGCGAAAGTTCAAAACAAGGTTTGCAGGTTTCTTTTGTACTGTTTGTTCAATAAACCTTCGACCAGTGAAAATTTGAGAGAAATGTGTGTCCTCAAAAAATATACTCACTGTAACATGTCTCCTCCCTCCACTCATCTTCACAGGAATTTCAAAACTATTAACATCTCTAGGAATAAGTTATTCACACATAATGTCCCTTGAAAATTATGTTCCTCTTCGTTTTATAACAATGTGCTTCATTCTAGATGAAGAGTGCTTCATTCTATAACTATACAATGTGAATGCATAGGCCCTAATTCATAGTAGGGAGAGATGAAATGGGAAACAATACAACAAGAACCATCATGAAGGTGAACATTTCAAAGCAGCATTTGATTAAACAGGGAGTAAATTTCAGGAATTTCCTGATTACAGGAAGTGGAGTACACAAAATTTCCACACTTATATTTTCAGCCGTGTGGCGACCCTTTTTGCCCAAAAATATTACGTGCTTTTTCAGGATTTCATCAATACTTTTTCAGGATTGTCAGTTGCACTCATTTACATCCCTGACTCAAACATTGTAGCTTTAAGGTTATCAGGGTACCAATGGCCAAATAGGGAAAAACAAAAAGTAAGGTTGTGTCATACATTCGTGCCAAGCATTTGGACCATTTCAAGGTCATTAAGTGTGTTAATAGGCTACTGTATTTTGCGAAACGCAACGGGCGTCAGTGCACTCATGAACGCAGACGCGGAAGATAGCCGTCTAAACAGTATTGGGTGTAACACCGTGGACAAACTGATTGATAAATGATATGAAAAATGAATCATGAATTATAGACGAATTGCTATTGGGCAACTGCGTCGTACCAAGAGGTTGAGACCTAATTCTAGATCCAAGGACGAACTTGAATAGCAATATATGAAATCAGTGGTATTACGTCTGAAAAATTAGTGGTATTTTATCGCGATTATATGTAACGGTGTCATAGTTATGCTAATCCGATTTGGTACAAGAGCCACAATGAAATCGTTTTCAGCACACCCACTACATGCGAAAGTCAATATTATTGAATTGGGCGCTGTGAGGGGGTGGTGACGTCACGACTGTGTACTCGTCTATGCAACTAAACCCAAATCCATTCGCTTGTATCGCTCGCTTATGCGCTTTCGAAGCCTTACCATTGTTTTCTCTAAAATTTGCTCAACTAATCAAAATTTATGAACAAGTATCAGATACAGATAACTCTCTGTTGAAGTAGCTGGTAATTTGATGGCTCTATCACACAGAGAAGGCGGTGCATCGGCATTTTATACATATTGAATTCCGTGCTTCACAGTATTGCTGCAATTTGTTACGGTTAATGGTTAACAAATTGTCGCTAGTTAAAGTAATTACCGCCATGTTACGCTCAATGAGCCAAGACTCTACCGGAAACCAATAGCAAAGCCAACAGTGATTTCATTAAAAAAGTTCAATAACCATAAATGATTGACTGTTTCCCGGTCTGAGAAAGTAGATTAAGATATTTTCCCGTTACTCCCTGGTGCGCCTATGCCTCGTGCAATTCCATCGCTTAGCATAAGAGGGTGTAACGTAAAAATCAATGGAAGAGCCGGTCTTTTACCACGCGGTATTTTTTGACCACCACCCATGCTCCCGGTGCAGTGTCTCCCTCACTAACCTCAAAGGGCAGCGAATGTTTTTTTATGCTACCCGTAGCATGAGTGTTGGTCAAAATCTCACACTTTCATGTAACCACAGCCGGCCCATGAGCTCTGCTCGCTACTCATATTCATCGTAAGCGATGAGAATTCAAGCGATTTTTCACATTTCTTGACACTTACGAATTATAATTACCAATCTACAGAGATCAAGGAACCTAGTCAACCAACATTTATCGATATATTGGCGAAATTCAACACAGGAGAAGAGGAGCGATTTGGGGTTCCTTTACATTGGAAGCTATTGGAAGATGCATTGCGCAACAAGACTTGTGCAATCGCCTACGTCACACGAATTTGCCACGGTCAGAGAAGGAAAGGCTTCAGCGTATTTTTGGGTGTAAAATCGCAACGAATATAGGATTAGTTTTTGGTTTATAGCGGCCCTATATTATACGATTGTTTTTTTGGAAAAGATATTTTTGGCACCCTAGTCATAACTTTCCATTGGTATATAGCTTAATTATATGCCGTCCGAGCAATGAAGGATCACCTTTACGGTATAAATATCTGAATCGTGTTTAATTAACGGAAAACCTATAACACCATAATATCTTTGTATCACCAAAGGAGTTCAAAAATTGCGGTGTATGTCCCGATAATCCGGCGCATGGTACAGAGAAATTAAGTTGATGACTGCGGATCGGATGATTAACACATCTGTTACGCCTCCACCTGGAGTAGATCCTAATTATGTCTCTGCAGAAGGCCTGACAGCATAACAGACATTTTTTATCAATTACTAAAGATATTCCTATTTTGACCAGGCCTTCGCTGCCAGTATTTCTTCCAGCACTGGAATCATGTCCTATAATTTATGAATGGAATGTTTTCGATCATCTTAAGACTCTCATCGCCGGAAAGCGGAGGTCCGGACGGCATTCCTGCGTGCTTGATCCGTGAGTTTGCTTACGAACTCAGCAAACCGTTAACAGATCTTCTCAATTCCTCATATCAAAACGGTATTGTCCCTGTACATTGGAAAAAGGCGATAGTAATACCTTTGCCCAAAAGTTCCCCGCCATCTTGGGATAAACTACGTCCGATTTCTTTAACAGACAATTTCCCAAAAATTGCAGACGTCATTTTGTTACCGAATGGGTTTTATCTGATACTTATGTAAACATAATCTTGACTCAAATCAATTTGCAACCGCAAGGGTGTCAACCTCTCATTATTTGGTTAAACTTATAAACAACTATTTCTCACACTGACTAATTGAAATCTAACTGTTCAAAGTCCATAACGGACTTCATTACGGCCTTGGACCTAATCAATCACAACATCATTATTCCAGCTCTTGTTAACTTAGGTACCCGGCCGTCAGTGATCCCGGTGGGTGTATAACGCTCGCAATGTTTTCGTTACCAAAATTTTTTCTGAATTCATCACCTTAAAAGGTGGCCTACCTCAGGCACTCAGTTTGGCCCATTGGGCTTTTTAGCGACGTTTTAATGAAAGCCCGTGCGCACACAAAGACCACTGATGGTAGGGTCGAAGTCTCAAATATTTGACGTATGACATAGTGGAGAATACTCGTGTTGGTGATGTTCATTCTTTGCAATCAACTCTTACTTGACGAGTTTTGTGATTGGGCTACTCATAAATGATATGAATTCTCAATCCCTGACAAATGTGTTAAAATATGAATGTTTTTTTAATTTTATGGTGTTTTTTTGTGTTTTTCATTGAAAATGTGCAGTACAATTTGAAAATTGTTTGATAGTTGTGAACATTTTTAAGGTAGTCATTGTTTCTCAGATGTAAATGGGAGCGCCATTCGTTCTCAAGTTGTTCGCAAAGCCAGCAATAAGTTATATATGTTTAAGTTGTTGAAGCAATTCACCTCTCTGTTGATGACCTAATAACATATAAGGTATTTTGCGCCCCTCCCCTTATAAGTATCCGTACCAGTTTTGGAAATGCTGGCATACTATTGGCACAATTCACTGTGTTGGAGAGGTCCAGAAAAGAGCTCTTAGGATCATTCTTGGCCATGATTACCAGTGTTATGATCAACACTTCAACAGTGTAATTGATTACGTTAAAAGAAAGAAGAAAAAATTTGTGTCTTCAGTTTGCCGTAAAAATGTACAACTCTGATGTTTTTTGGCAATGGCTACCTTTGAAAGTTAAGGATCACGTGCAATATTCTCTTCAGAACTCACATCATTTGTTACCCAAGGTAGGTACAGAACCGAAAGGTACAAACCCAGGCAATTCCCTACTTTGTTAGACTTTTAAATGAGTTCATGTAAGATATTCAGGTTACTTGCATGGTTGGCAATTGGTTTATGGGTGTTGAGTCTGTGATGGGATGTCTATTGGGTGAAGTGTTTGCGGATGTCTGAGTGCTTGGGCTTGTTAATTTTGTTTTTACAGTTTGTTTTTTTATGCTAGAGGGTGTGTGTATGTGTGTGTGTGTTTGTGTGTGTGTATGTTTTGGTGTGTTTGTGTGTAGCGTGTGCATGAGTGAGTGTCGGGGTCGGTTGGGTGGGCAGCTGGGTGGGTATTTCGGGAGTTCTAGAGTGCAATGTGAATCTTTGTTTTATATGAATGTTTTTAAATGCTGTATATTTATATTTTTTGTATAATGCATTTTATGTGGTTGTTTTGAAACAATAATGTTTTTTAATGTAAATGTTGCTGTAATTAGGCTTAGGGCTACAATGCAATATCTAATAAACCATGAATAAAATAAATATATCTGAAGTTTGCCAAGCTTGGTTACGGTAAAGTATCGCTTGCGTTAAAGGCTGACTCAGAGATTTCCTGAGGAGGGCGCCCTCAATTTCCAAAAAAATCGTGTTTTTTGCATGTTCTTAATGCTTGTCCATATACTAATCAATGTGTGAAATTGCTAAGTTTAAATCGAATTCCTTCATATAGAAAATCACAACTTTGTTATAAAATTCCGGATCCGGAATTTTTGTTATACACAGTATCCTATGAGACGTAAGACTACACATAAATGTTTACTGCATCAAAACGAAAAATCCGATTCATCTAAAATTTCGGAATTGTGCATTTTAGGTTACTATCTTTAGTTCTAGTTGACTATTTTTCATTACACAAAAAAATAATATTTCGAAATCTCTGAGTCAGACTTTAACTCATATTAAGTGCTATTAGGATTACTTGTTTGAAACGTAATGTGACATAGTCTTTACTGACACCTTGTCATCGATTTCTTGACACTACACAGGACAGAAAACATTAACATCATTATGTGATATTCATTTTTACATTTTAATATATTTCAAGCCTTACAATATGTGTACAATTTTGTAACGGAATAACGATAGTTCAGTAAGATGACATTACAGTGAAGCCAGGTGGTAGTTATAGTGATATTTAAATAATCACCAAGGTACCCGTCTTTTCGTACAAAACGCTAGAAAATAATGTAACCCAAGTATTAAGAAATGGATATAATTAATATAATAGGCCCTAAAGTACCTAAGTGGACGAAAGATCACCAGATAAGTTAATGGTTTATTCGATATACACGTGAGAGCCAGGAAGATCATTTAGCGCAAAAATGCGCCATCACTGTCCTGATTCTTATCCATTTATAACGCGTACGTATCCGCCCTAAGGGTATGGTTGGCCAACACCGCCAATACTTTGGTTCATCCCGCGGACTCGAAGTTAGCCAATCACCATTGGTGTTCGAGTACGTGGGTTTTTGTACGGAATTAATCTCATTGTTACGTGTGTTGCGCTTTATTCCGTACATGGTTGGCCAACTTAACCCACGTACTCGAACACCAATGGTGATTGGCTAACTCGAAGCCGTGGGATGAACCACCGTACTGGGTAGACATTTCATATAGAAGTCTCACGGATGCAAATGAGGTATTACATTGATTCCGTCATGTGCTGTATGAGGTTGTGCAGTAGCGCTTGACGGAATGAATGGCTATACCTCATTTGCATCCATGGGACTTCTATATGAAACGTCTACCAAGTATTGGCGGTGTTGGCCAACCGTATACGGGACGCTCACGGCACGATTGGCAATTATTAAAATTACGCTGACATCGGGAAATCGTCACAATCTTTTCGCTTCATCTAGGTGGCAGCTGGCTATAAAGCGTACAACCCTATCAACAATTGATTGTAGTATCACCCATACAGCTTGAATGCATGAAGTAACTGTGGCGCCCGCCCGCGGACTTTGGTAACATGCAATCCTTTTAAATTTCTACAACTATGCGGCTCGGTTTCTGCTATAATCGCGATCGTGTGTCTCGTTTCAGATGGGAAAATTTGTTCGGCGAAGGAGTCAGAGGCAGGTCAAGAAATTTTAAAAGTCATTCGGTTATAGTTTGTTCAGCTTGTTCAATAAAATAACTAACATTGTCCCATGAGCAATATGTTATGAGGCTTTTGGCTTGCTTGCTGAAAGTAACGTGGAAAGCAACGTGTTGGCTATCTAAGCAATGCATTGCTTTCAGCAAGCAAGCCAAAAGGGTCATATCGTATTGGCCACAACGCGTTGCCTTTGAAAGCAACGCGTTGTCAAAAGCTCTATTTCTATTGTCTACCTCAGCAACGCATTGCTTTGCTAACCAATCAGAAGAGTGAAGAAGCAACGCGTTGCTTTCAGCAAGCCCAAAGGGTCGTAAGGTATTGATCACAATGTGTTACTTTTTGAAAGCAGCGCGTTGATTAAATGTCTATTTCTATTGGCTTTCTTAGCAACGCGTTGTTTTCAAAAAGGAACACGTTGTCGCAGTGCGTTATGACCCTTTTAGCTTGCCATAGACACACGTGGCCTCCAACTACGGGAGAAAATAAAGTGCGCGAAGCCATCGAAAATTAGCCCAATGTTTATTTAAGGTACAAAAGGAGATATTTAGACATCCATAGTTTGTCATATGTAGTGATTTCATATACAGGGCGAGTAAAAAAAATGACCCTGATTGTTTCTGCCATTTCGATTTTTAAGTAACATATCTAACATAATGTGGAATCTTCTGAAAGCTTAGTTCATTATAGCAGGTTTATAAATCAGAATCCTATTCTAGAAGTTTGGGGAAGGTGGTTTGAAGATGTTTTTCTATAGTTGGAAGGGTGCTTAATCAGAATTTTTTGGTCCAACCTCTGGGAAATGTGTGAACTTTGTAAAATAAAGGGGTAAAATTAGTATAGGGGTATATTTGAAATTAAGTCAAAATTGTGTTTAAATGTACACCAATGTATTTGTCTCATTATAAGGATTAAAAAAAAGGTATAGTTTGTCTTGGTTCTGACCTTTAGTTACACGGCTGCAGCCCTGATAAGGTTCAAGGCCCTCTTAAAGTTTCTACGTCCTCATCCTTATAAAAATCATTTGAAAAATAAGTTAACTTGATACATGTATTAGTTTTTGGAGGGGTTGAATGAATCATACCATATGAAGGAACATACATCGATGACAACCTTTTGAGGTTTAAAGTATTGTCTATATTTGTAGTCCAAAATAATTATGCCACATCTTGAAAAAAGTGTTTTAAATAAAACTCACCATTTTCACTGTCTTTTACACCTTAAAGATATCACTTTATTTGACATCATTTTTGAGTCATTTGCTTAGTTGGCCGCCGTGCATTCAAATGGAAATCCGTGGATGGGGGAAAAGCTGACTACTTGATTCAAAAGTAAATTGGAATTATCTTTGCAGCAAATTAAAGATAATGAAATAGGCTTTTCGATGATACCACATATGATAAATATGTTATTTAAAAAATTCAAAATGGCAGACAAAATCAGGTCAATTTTTTTTACCTACCCTGTAAAGAGTCACTCATTAGATTTCTTAGCTCGTACTTTTGGCTGCGCGAATGTCTTAAAGTGAAAAACAAATGGTGATTTTGATTTCCTTATTTCAGTATAAAACAGGTGAATTTCGTATTTGCTCCTATATGAAATTAGAAATTTCAAAATGTTTGTATCAATGAAATAATTCTCAACTTAATCCTGTTTGATGGGAATATTTTTGATGGAAAGCGTTACATCAATGCAAAAATCAGGGATTTCACTATTATGGACACTTTTGTGTGAAATCTGTTGTTGCCCAAGCACCTTTCATTTATATCAAATATCCAAATTTAGGCCAAAGTTGGCCACACCCCTCGAACATTTGGACTAAAATGCACACTTTATTATATTCCATTGCATCACGATATTTCCAGTCTTTGCCTCTCCGGTCGGTACTGCTGGTGTGAAAGCAAATATAGTCCGGCGGGAGCCATAGTCCGGGTTCCATAGACGATAACGGAATAAAGCGTGAAACTAATGTTGCGTAAAGAGTCAACTAAATTGAGTGCCCTATTCCTTACCGTTGTAGCCGGACTGTGAGTAGGCCGGACTTTTATCACTTCTACACTTGTCTCTGCAATAGTGTCTTGAAAACCATTTTTTACCAAACCGTTGGGTCATTTGGGTGGTAATTACACTTTCAAATGCGTTTTTATTTTGTTCAAGTAAAGAAGTAGAAGGCGAACAATATCTTCAAGGAGAAACAAATGGCGCACAATGATATGTTCATCCAAATGGAGAATTTAGTTAAGCTTTATATGGAGTTCTTTGAAACAGAGGGTGATTAAAATAGGATTTTGATCGCGACACATACCCGTATTGATAATGGGCGCACATCTCGACTTGAGGTAAATGTTACGTGCTAGATTTGGACGGTTTTGATTTAAAATCAGTCTTGGCTTTATCAGCCTCGTAAACTTTCTTCCCTGAATTCCTGCCAGTGAGCTTAGCAATTCTCTTGACTGTCCCTTTAGTCGCCCGCTTGAGTCCAAGCTTTTTCTTCTTCCTTTTCTTCATAATACCTTCATCACTGATAGGACTGAATTCATGGTCGATTGCGAGGAATTCTTCCTTCCACGACGCGTTGTCGTAAGGGCCTGCCTCACCGCCCCACTCGTTGGGTAGGATGGAAGCGGGGATGTAGTTCTTCAGACTGTCGAAATCTGTTCCATGCATCAACATCTGTGAAAACGCAATAGAAAAATAATAAATAGCATAGTTCTACGAGGATGTAGGTCCTTATTAATTCTTTTTCCTACGTAATTATATTTATGATGCGAATTGGTCATTATTAGCTAAAAAATAACAAAACACTTTGTCGACACGATTTAGACAGGGTTTAGATTTGGTTATCAAATTCAACGCCATAACTACGCGTATGCATGGTTTTTAAATGTCGCTTAGGTTGATTTTTTGTTGAGGTCGTGGTTGAAGTCGACTAAGCCCTCATTTAGAGAACATAACGGAAGATGTCGCTAATTTTATTCAACAATAAAAATGCAACTCAACAGAATATAAGTAGAAAATTGGTACCGCGGAATCATTTGCCTTTGATTACCTAGAGTATTTCGAAATCCGTATATTGAACACGTCAAGGCATTCAAAGATATCGTAATATAAAACCAGCATTTCAAAATAATAATGAATTATTTTACGTGCAAAATCCCTTATCACAACCCTGATGGCTAACTGACGGCTGCCATCCGAAGCATTGCCTCGATACTCACCCTGTCTTTGATTTTTTCTTGCATGAATGGCTTCATGATTGTAAACACTGCATCCATGATAAGTGGTTCATTGACAAAGTGTATTCCTTGAAGTCGTACTGGCACACAATTCTGTCATAATTGGAAAACAGAAAGAAGGTACAGTAAGCTATGGATTGTTTCACCAGAGATTATTTAGAGGCCTTTCATGCTTTATAACACTTCTATGACAATGTCCATCCATATTGCATCATTATGTAGCAACTTGAACTTTCATCTGATAAATAAAACCGCATCCGCAAATTTCTTGACTTTGACACCTGTCACTTGATTGTTCGTGCCATCATTTTATCAAGACTCGACTTTGGCAACGTGCTTCTCATAGGTTCCAACGTCAAAGATCTTCAACGTTTGCAGCGTGTGCAGAACTGGGCTGCTAAGCTGATCTGCTGTGTCGGAAAATTTGACGATACATCTCCTTGTCTACGACAACTACACTGACTGCCGATTAGAGAGAGAGAGAGAATAACTTTCAAGACTCTTGTATTTGTTTTTAAGCGTCTGTCTGGAACAGCACCTGACTATCTTATGTCTTGTCTCTCTCTATCGACCAGCACGTGCGAGTCTTCGTTCGGCATCAGATGGCACACGTCTTGCAGAACTCGCACCTATTAAGGGACTCAAATTGGCTCAAGGCCGGACTTTCTCTTTTGTTGCTCCTCACATTTGGAATAATCTTAACAGGGACATTAGAGATTGCGACTCATTTTAAACAAAGTTTAAGAAGTGTTTAAAAACTCATTTATACCCAAGTGACATGTAACCGCTCTTGTCATTCTGCTGGTTGTTTATTTCCTTTATTTTGTTTCCATCGCTCAGCGCTGCCATCTCGATGTAGTAGCGCTGTATAAATGCCCATGTGTATGTATGTATGTATGTATGTATGTATGTATGTATGTATGTATGTATGTATGTATGTATGTATGTATGTATGTATGTATGTATGTAACATTGAAAATATTAATTTGTCAAGAAAATCGTCTTATATGACGAGAGCACGGGTGGTCCAGTAGAAAAGGACAGGGCTCGTGATCATTAGAGCGTTAAAATCGTGAGTTCGAGCCGCGCCGTGGCCAATGTGTTTGTGTCCCTGGGCAAGATACTTAATCTCAATTGCCTCGTCGACCCAAGCGAAATCTGGGAAGCTGTCATGTTATGGGGATATTACAATCTAAGTGCTGATAGGGATGTGCGCTTGGCCAGCAGCCACCTAGATGAAGCAAAATGATTGTGACGATTTACTGATGGCGGCGTAATAGTAATAGGCAACAGCGCTTTGAGACTGTTTACAGTGATAAAGCGCTATATAAAAACTGATTATTATGACAAATTAAAATTAGTCATGCACACTGATATTTTGGTTTTTCAAGGAAATCAACCTGTAAATGTTGTTACAATGTTTAATTAGCACTTTTTAAAATTGCATGACCAATTAATGAATGACAAAATTGTCGTTAATTTGTAATTTCTAGTGCATTACAAATTAAATTTTAGAGTATGACGAATTAAATGACGAACTATGAATGTCTAGTTTGTTATTAAATTAGTCATGTGGCAAATTATGAATGAATTTGTCATTTAGTTTGTCGTGTAATTTGAGTATATTTTGGTGTCAATGGAAAGAGGAGAACCTTAGCAATCCACTAGTACTAAAATCATAAGCAGGGGGGTCACCATCTCCCCGGTAAACCATATGAGAATATGGTCATACACTCATCGGTTGTACTGCCCTTACCTGAAATATTGAGGTTAGCTTTTTTGCAACATTGGGCCCAAGTGTTGTCGCATGTAGAGGCCCGATTAGATCTAGATCTACTAGTAGGATCACGCCATTGATCTGAACTTCGTCGTCCTCTACGAGGTTCTCCATGACCATAAAGACAGCTTTGGCTATATCTACTAGAGGATATTTTCTTGGATCCCAATTGCCCACTACAAGATATAAGAATGAAATGAATCTCTTTGAGTTTATTATGTAATGTTAATGTTATTACATACACGCACGCACCCACACACAAATACACTCACACATTTTTGTATAAAGACTGAAATACATTAGCGCTCGTTTCTCTGGTATCCACGTAAACACAGTCCTCTGTGGTCCAGTGGTAAATCTCACGCCTAGTTGGCGAGAGGACCGGGTTCGAGACCGTGTATTTTTCTTCTTTATTTAATTTAATGCTTGCCAGTTTCTTCGAGTGCCTATATAATATTTGTCTAATAATTCTCTCGGGTTGTATCATTTACTTGATCCTCGCGTACATTGAATTGAGTTTCGCCTCGTCATAGATTCTTCTAGAATCATGAATAATTTCGTTATATCATGGTTATATCTATCTTTATTATACAATATATACAATAATATCTTTATATACAATTGATTAGATTTGCCGACAAAATTTTATAATTTCTGTAAGTGTACTTTTCGCTTCAGTTTGCCTTATGTATGACCTCCCAATATACCTAAAGCAAATGACCCCTCCCTAATGAGCTCAAAGGTATTTAGCAGAGGCGAGAGTGCTGATCCCCATGGGCCTATCAATATTTCCCCCATAATCATACTCCAAATGTCAAACAAAATACAAAATATTTTTCATTACTATCCAATAGTATGAAGAATTTATGCCCATATTGAGAAGAATCTGTGCATTCCATTTTTTTTTCCACAGGATGACCTCGAACCATTTTGAGCCTACTCTGTTAAAATTAATTGTCCTAGATATAGCAAACTATACCTTTTTAAATCCTTAGGACCAGATGAACATGTCTATACACCTTTTGACCATATGAAATATTTACAAATTTCACGCCTCTTATTTTACCCCCTTCCATACAACCTGTTTCAAAAAAATGGTACAATCAAAACCCGATTTTTTTTCAATATTATATCTCAAAATAAGTAAGTCGTTTTGTATATCACATTAAAGAGAAAAGACCAGGCTTTCCAGGATTTTTTGTTTCATCTCATGTGCTTGTTTCAATCGAGAGATAACTCCAATTTACTGCGGAACACATCGAGTTTGTGCCACTTTCTGGTTGAGTGAAAACGGTGAACAAATTTGTTAAACATAAGTTATTCACACTTGAACAGATATGAAATTCTTTAAAAAGGGATTAACTTCATAAAGAAACTCTAAAAGATTCAAAAACAGTTACGTAATGGTGGAAGTTATGATCAGTAAGTTCTGGTTTTAAGATCAAGTGAATAACATTCGACATATAATACTGTACTGTTTTTTGTTAGAAGAGAACCATGAGCGTACAGCCGGCGTACAGCAACCTACAGGAGAGAGTTTTTATGGTCTTGAAGTATCATGAAACGCAAATTCCTACCAACACTTTGATACTTTGCTTCCAAATTCATATTTTTATTGACTTCACAATTAGTAAATGCACTAAGATAGTGAAATATTTTTAAACCATTTCTTTGGATTTGGAGTGTTTATTTTGGTTGCAATTACATTCCTTCTGGCATGATTTAACTGATATACCAATTTGTAATAAATTCAAAGTCCCATTTCATTGACGGGCAATAAATATTTGTATTGTTTATTATTTATGAAAAGAAGATATTTATCATTGAACTGATTATGTTGACTATTAAAACTTGTGTCGATAAAACTAGACTTCTTTTTACTTTAATCTGTGTTTTGTTTCTTTTGTCAAGTTGCAATCTTTTGTGATCTTTAAGACAGCATGGCATAACTGGGTGAAGCAACTCTGCCCATGCATAAAAGTGGCACAAAATCGATGTTGGTATATCGCACTAAATTGATCTCTGGATTGACAATTTTTTTTTTCTGATTGTACCACTTTTTTGAGAAAACGCACAAGGGCAACTTTTAGTATGTTCATTAGATACCTCTAAGAAATGTATTCCAACAGTTTTCATTTGTCCTATTTTTTCCTTTCTTTACCTTTTTGATCCTAATTTGACTGCAAGAGCATAATATCCACCTTGGCATACACGTTACCCTCCCCGGATATGGCATAACTGGGTGAAGCAACTCTGCCCATGCATAAAAGTGGCACAAAATCGATGTTGGTATATCGCACTAAATTGATCTCTGGATTGACAATTTTTTTCTGATTGTACCACTTTTTTGAGAAAACGCACAAGGGCAACTTTTAGTATGTTCATTAGATACCTCTAAGAAATGTATTCCAACAGTTTTCATTTGTCCTATTTTTTCCTTTCTTTACCTTTTTGATCCTAATTTGACTGCAAGAGCATAATATCCACCTTGGCATACACGTTCCCCTCCCCGGATTTGAAACCAAATAACTCATTGACTTGATATTTACCTGCTTTCATAGCCACAATTGGCCTTCCCTCGTCGTCTAGTTGTCCTAAAACCATTGGGAACCCATCATCAAGTACATGCTTAATTGCAGATGGTCTATAGTCCTTGAAGAAGTCAGGATGTTTCAAGTGAAGCTCATAGTACTTCACGATAGAGTTAAAAGCTCTTTCGATTTCAAATTTCTTGGCGCGCAAAAATCTTAACAAAAACCGGTCATCCTGACAGAATTTGATATCCGGTCTCTGTTCCATTCGCTTTTTCAATCCTGCAATTGCGAGCTGTCGGACAATTTCAGTTTCGCCAAGTTCATTTTCGGCTTTCTTTTGAGTTTCTGGGCTTAGCGTGCACGTGTAGGTTTCTTCGTCATCAATGCCTTCGCCTTCGTCTGGAGATGAGGCGGATGCTCCAAGAGCGCTATCTGGAGACGCGCTAGATCTAGGCGCTGTTGTTGTAGACTCTGCTGGCTCTCCTTGTTCTATCTCGGAAGATGTTGATGGGACTGTCTCATTAGCCATCTTAGAGTTGAAGTCTGATTTCTGCAATAAGAATAATTTCAAGGATTCTAAACATAATTGTGCATATACATTACAACGCAAACTGATATTTTGTGTGAGATTCTAAAAAAAGCAATGGTATTATCCTTCACGCATTCCGTTATTTTTGCTGCATTCGGTTGATTGGTTTTGAAAACAATGGCTCTTGCACATTCGTTCCAGATTTAGCCATTGGCTGGTCATGCTAAATAACTTTCAAATTGGAAAATATTATCCTTGTCCAAACAAATCGTGGAATAAGTTGTGTAAGCTTGAAGTTTAATCTCAGATATAGAGCTCTTAAAATTCCTTACATTCAGTGCACTAATTTTAAAATTGGTGGAATTGTTGTCGATATTAATTTGATTATACCTATCTTCATAAGTAAATTGAAGTACCGTAAAATCGCGTATACAGCACCGGGCCTATAATAGGACCATTTCGGAAAACCACAAAAGATAATATTGACTAGCGCCCTCTTAGTATATTCTTCAAGATGGGCTACTACTTCGCTGGTGTATATGACTCCAAACGCTCGTTAAGTTACTATTCAGGGCAAACTCATTCCTGCACACCCCGGCCCTGAACCATGCACAATCAAAGACATAGCTTTGAACGAGCTGTTTCAGCCAGTCCTTAATTGTAAAGAGTGCCACGTAATGGATTGTTTCCCCAGCAAATACCCACAGGGCAAAGACACCTGTTTATGCAATGATTTTTTTTTTAATTCCTTGTGATTTGTTTTACCGATTACTGGGTCAACGAATTCCATTATGTACAGCGAAATCGTTAGAGCTGGAGTATAAGTTTCAAAGACCCTATCACGTTGCCGCCTATTGTTATAAAACTCACCATGATCCAATTTACAGGCTTGAGGTAATGCGATATCACCCTCTCAGCAAGACTGCCAAGCCATCACTCGAGCACATAGGATATCTTTGCCCGAATAGGATCCAAATCAAATCACATCAAATTTTTTCATCTCAACATAAAAAATACAATCAAATACAATATAAAATACATGATAAACCATAAGTGGTGAATGGAGATGAGGACACCGCTAAACGCATAGCGTGGGATTGCAGTTCCCTAGAAACTGTAGGTTACGATTTACTACAGAATAGGTTGGACTTCGAAATATTCTCCAGAATTTGTTTCCTAAATATTAATGTAAATGCCAAAAAAAAATAAAAAATAAAAAATGTATTAAAGTGCCCAAATCCTGATTCAATTCAAAAGATTAATAAATACATCTCCATTCTATATTTCACCCCGATGTGACCGCTGATATTTCAAACAGTCCAAAATAATACATCCTTGTTTCAGCACAAAGCCTTGTTAGCCTACTGAAATAGAGGAGATTTGCTGTTTTCTTTCGAAAAAAAGTTCAATGTTTTCTAAACTTTCGGCAAAAATTGCCAACACCTCTATCGGTCAGAATCCCCAGAGTTCCCTGCCAACATATATTTTGCTTGTGCAAAGTTAGTCTTGCTTGATGGTCAAGGGAGGCGTTGAACAGATAATCCTGAAAGGTCCAGTCAGGCGCCCTGAATTTTTGTCAACAATTGCCGGTAATGAAGTACCACTGGGTAATCGGATTACTACATTGAGCAATCTCTTTTAGAAATCAATAGAGTCCAATCAATCTAAACAATTTCCACATTCAGTGTTTCTTTATCAGTACCCGGACAACTTGGGTCCATTGGGAAATTTTCCCCCTTTCACATTATTGCCTCGGTACGACTCAGCGAAGACTCGGTCCAAGACTTACTTTGGATTTGGATTACTGTGTGGTTGTGCTTTTTTCTTTGTCTAGATTTCCACAAAGAAAGTATAGTTGTGTTCGCCCAGTCCGAAAAGCGTACTCACGATATAGTTCAGACGGAGAGTTAACTCAACCGATTATGTGGGTAGCGATACATAGTTTTCTATTCTAAGCTTTTATTGCAAACTTTACCCGTGTTGCTTCTAGCTCTGTGACTTGAGATTTGTCATATCAATGTACTTATCATATTCCAAAACAAAAGACAAAAAAGTCCCAAAATCCATCCCCATATATAATCAGATTCCAGTAAAGCAGGGGGGGTATCCCAAATTCGAGTTACACCAAAGTCACCTTTGGTGAAAAAATGTTCAAAAAGTCCAAAAAAGTACCTGTGACCAATTTTAGTGGGTTGGTCCGACTTTAACCCAAAAGGTTCCACTTTTCGAAAAGGTCCACTTTTTTGAAGTCCCGCCCTCCCCGCCCCCCAAAAAATCCTGCGTACGGCCCGAGTACATCACATGAACTATATAGATAATAGATTAAAATCCATTTTTTTCGGAAATATTGAACATTTGTTATTGTTTCATTAAAATTAAGAAGATTAGAAATTAAGAAAGTTTTTTTTTTTTTTTTTTTTTTTTAAAGAATAAAATACAATCCTTTCCTTTTCCTTATTAAAAAGAGATAATTAAAATAAAAACGAAGTTTCTAACCAAACAGCTCTCAAAAAAGCATAGAAATAAGACAGAAAAGAGGCAGAAAAAACGATTTTTTTTGAAAATAATTCTACTATGCTTGTTGGGTAAGTTCGTAAGTTGTCCTTGTGGACTTCAACGTTTAACTTTTACCTAACCAGGAAATTGATCGACTTATTTGGTTAAATCTTGTTTGATGTTCAATCTAGTATTCCATTTCTTTGAGACAAGATGAATAGGATTATACCATCGACGATTAGAACATCGGTCAGTGGAGGGGAAATTCCATTAAGTCCACAACAAAAACACGTAGCAGCAACCATGGAAACTCCAATTTCAATCCGTTAATTGAGCACAAAATCAGTTTGTCGGTCACTCGCGGTACCTGCACAAGATAGGGCAAGCTATCCAGCTATGTAACATACCATTGAATTCCAGAAATGCTCGTATCACACAGGTGGCCTATAAGACCTTGGTATTTCTCCCTGGGTAAAAAGATTTTTGTATAATAATTAAGACATGGTCGTTCATGGGATTTACTGCAGTGATAAAAAACGTTCGCACGAAGAGCGTGCCAAAACCGACCTTATCAGTTAGTTGGCGCCTAATCAATTTTTTTTCTTCTTGTTCCGGATTTCGAAATGGTTCCTAGTTAAGGCACCGGTGCTTGTATACGCGATTTTACGAGTTATTGATCTTGGTTTCTATGAAAATGTTTTGTATTTGTTCATTGATTCTATTATTGTAACCTTTCTGAATGTAATAATCTATCATGTTCTTTTACAAGTTACATAACATACCGTTTTCCATACAATAGTTACCTCCCTCTAACAACAGTAGACAGGATCAGAGGTATAATAAAGGAGGCTCTATTCCCGAGGCGTAGCCAGGATTTTTGGAGGTGGGGGGGGGTGTAAGGATTTGTGAATGAACCGACAGTTGTAATGTACCACCCATCGATATCAAACAGCTTTAGTGGAGGGGCCCTATGTAAATTTGGTGAAGTTCTTTTAATTGTTGGCAACCACTCTAAACGTATACTACTGGGTCTGACTATTCAGAAAAATCGATGTTGGCCATTTTTTCTGTTGACCATTAGTGACCTTGACACAAGTCAAGGTCAAAATGGTCATACAGCGTCCAAAGTATATCGACATTGGTACCAAAATGTGGTCAATTTCACAAGGAATATTGTGTAGATATTATTTTGTTTATTTGACCTTTCGTTGTCTTGTAATATGCAAATACCTAATTAGAGACAATAATCTTACAAAGTGCCTTTATGCAGGCCCAGTCCTGTCCAAAGCAGAGTTAGGCCTCAAGTTCTGCACATGTAGTCATCTGTAAAACTCTACTCTGCTAAAGGTAGAAGAACCCTACACAATCTCCATTATTTTTATTGCTTTTAGCCTAATATCCATGGGTAAGTAAAGTAAAGCCAACAACCACTTGTTTGTAAAAATGTGCACGAGTAAAATGTAGCCGTGAAATAACACGATTCGCACTTCAGAGGAAAAAGTGTGTATACTAGTATCTTAGTCTCAGGCACCATGTCTGAGCATTTTCATATTGATCCATGCAAAGGACCCTGAAAAGTATCGTCTAAAGCAAGATCAAGTTAGTCACCCTTATACCCGGGGGGGGTGGTCTCAGGTTGGTTTGGGTAGGACGTGCCCCCGGAGTAGGACCATAGCTACACCTTTTTTTTTTGCCAAAAGGGGCCAATGCTTTACCAGAGATGCACATGCTTTTTGTTTGGACCAAATTTAATGCAAATTTATTTGCCCTTTTTTCCTCAAATGGGAAATTTTTACTTCAGATTGAGATAAATTTGACTTAATTTTCAAAACAATTGTTAAAAAAAACAAAAAAAAAAAAAAATCTTGGGTTTCGATTGAGAACATATTGAAAATCGACCCATTGTCATATACCAAATATGGCATGAAAAAGGGGTCATTGATGTACCAGAAGGTAAAAATGAGACTGATGTCGGTGGCAAGTCCCCGTATGATCATTGTGTTGAGAATCCCCGCTTAAGGTATACCAACCCCATGCATCACAGCGGCATTTCATGACCATTTTGGTAAACCAAAAAAAAGTGAAAAGACAAAATTGTGATTCTCTTCATTGGTATGATGCTGTATCCTTTCAACCATAGTGAGTCCCTGAATAGTCTACCGCTTGAAGCAAGGATCAACGTTAGAGTTATCCCCCCATTAATGCCCATGGTTAAGTAACTGAAATTTGTTACCACAGGTGTCAAAATGTTCCACAGAAAATTGCGATTTTTCCATAAACAACTGTGCCCAGAACATGGAAACATTGTTACTACTGTCCCCGGGCTGCTGTCACTTATTCCATAGATTGATATGAGGTTATATTCTGTTTCAACCAATAAGTTCACCCAATCTTTAACGTGTTCTAAAACAACACTGTGATCTCAATTTAGCTTCTCTCTTTGATGAACTGTTTCATTGAACAGTGATCATTATTTCCATGGTCTTAGTGTATAGAGTCCTTGTGTGCAATTATTAATCAGGGCAATAGCCAATAACGTAATTTGGTAATTGTTAAAGAACTTATTCAAAATCATACCATAAGATTATATGGAGTTTGTTCATGAACGTGGGGCCATGGCAGTTATGGAGATGGGGAATAGCCCGAGATCAGCAGCAGGTCCACGTTGCACCCCCCACCCCCAACACCAACCCACAAAATCCCACAAAAGGGGCACAAGGTCCACCTATTTGTTGATTTTGTCCATAAAATGGTCCCAAGTGTAGAGAAGTTTGGACAAAGGAAATTCCAAATTTTTAGTGATGAGATTGAGAGGTGTGATGAGATGTTTAAAAAGGATCCAGTTTTAGGGGGGTGAGTCTGCATGCTTTTATCAAAAAGTCCACAATTTCAAAGTACCGCACCCCCTAAACAAGGGTTTAAAAAAGTACCGTAAACAAGTACAAGTAATTTGATTGCGTCTAAAAGGGCACCTCTAAACAAAGTATGTAATGTAATACCTAACCATTAATATATAAGAAGTATTGGCAATATTTGGACCCCTCAAGCAAGCATAGAAATTGTGATTTGTAGGCTATATTTTTAATCAAGAACAGTGATCACCACCCCCCCCGGGCCCGGATGGAAAGAATAATGTGGATGAGACTGAAAAGATAAATAGTAACCAATTTTGTCTCGTAGTGCGAATCGTGGTGGTTTCACAGTTATAACAACAATTCTATCATATTTTTTGGTTTAAAAAAAACCTTTTTGTGACCAAAGGGTGAACCCCCCCCCCCCCGTGCGCCTTGCTCCGGGTGCTACAATGCAAAAGCTTTTCTTAAAAAGCTTATGGTAAACTTTCTCCTCCAATATTTCTGGTCAGTTTAGGCGGGAAAAAATGTGAAGGAGCAACCTCCGCTCGGGTTAGTGTATGCCTTCAAAGTCGAAGGTGGGGGGGGGGGGTTGCCACCGTTACAGATTTTTATTGTATAATTTTTGAAAATATTATGCACAACAGTATGGCTCTAAAACTCTATGTTTATTTCAAACTCGTCAATTGCCATCATGTAGAGCACCAAACTGAAACCATCCACTGAAAATCCGATATTTCCGATATTTTTTTAGCGCAAAATTGGTTTTTCCCGCCTATTTTCTATGGAAAATGCCAATTTTTGGGCCGGCACAATTAACTTTAATTACGTCATTGTGACGCCATGCTAGGTACGTTAGTACTTATTTCGGTATCACAATGGAAAGAGGAGACCATAACTATCCCTTGTTTCAAAATCATAAGGATTGGGTGCTTTATAACGATTCTCGAGGTAACTACAAGCCCCCCCCCCCCTTGGTAAACCGTTTGTTACAAAAATGCTTGGTACGGCAAGGGATACAGACTACGATCACCGCATTTTCTTTTGTACATTTTCTCATGAACCAACTTGGTTTCCTTACCATGGGCATTAAAGCAGGTATAAGGGGTGTGTAGGTTTAACTATACATTGTGCAAAACATGAGGCCTAACTCTTGCTTTGGACAGTAACCTCAACCCGACTGGGTCTGAAGAAGGGGCAAATTTTATGATATTATTGTTCTCTAATTATCTATTTGCTATACAAGAGGAAAAAAGCTCGTAACAAAATAAATATCTATACAATATTCTTGGTGAAATTTGCCAATTTGTTGAACCAAGGTCGTATACTTTGGACGATGTATACCATTTAACCTTTGACCTCGTGTTAGGGTCACTAAAGGGTCAACGAAAAAATGGCAACATCGTTTTTCTGAATAGTCAGACCCCAGTAAATTCCATTTAAAATGGTTGCCCAACATTAACATGAACTTCATAAACTCACTCCCTGGAGAACATAGGCCCCTCCACTTTAGTCTGTGAAGACATTGTTATACAGCGAACTTATGAGGCGCGCATAACGTGCTTCTATAGACCGCTTCAATAGCCGCCCATATTGGGGACAAGATATACGTATTACAGTACTAGCAATACATTCACCTGTCAATGATCCCCTGTGCAATCATAAACATGGTCGATTGACAGCTTAATGTATGTGTAGTCCTGGAATGTATCAACTTGTCCACCAATATGTCTGGTGGCTGAGTCATATTAATATTCTTTTATCTATCCGCCCTCATATTACACAAACAAGCAAACACCCAGTCAGGTGTTAAGCCAATGACGATTGCATGATTTTTCCTACATTTTAGCCACTGTCCACTACGCTACCTGCCTTTCACACAGATTTCTGATTGACTAATTAACAAACACATCACATTTTCATTCAATAATCAATATGAATGTAGCAAAATACACACAATTATTTAAAAATTTTTCTTTTTTTAACAATTTTAAACATTTGCTCATAACTAATCATCAGAATCAATATAAATTCCCACATGTGATGAATTAGCAGGCTAGTACTCATTAGCTGTTCGATTTATTAAGGTTATTACTTACCTATTTTTGCGTGTTTCAACAAATGAATGAATAAAGAGAATGCATGAATGAATGAATTGCATGACTAATTGTCAAATCACCCCAACCCAAGCTTGACAGCGATGGTCTGAATTATAATGCACTTTCCAACAAGCAGCGACCATTCGGTAATACTTCAATACTTCAACGTTTGATTCAGATTAAAATGGAATATGATAAATCGGCGATAACAAGGGGCAGATAGAAAAGATCTTTTTTGGACGGCCTAGTGACAATTGACAAATCTTCCATATACTAAAAAAAAAAATATACCGAAATGAGTAAAATATTTATAAATAAATAGATTTAAAAAACTCTGTTATAGAAACCAGCATTTCTTTCATATTCACTTATTCACTGTTGAACACGGTAACACATGTTTTAACTATTCACCTATATATACTTTTTCATACCAACGATACACGCAAGCAACTTTAAAACCTTTTTTCACATCATTCATCTTGTGCGAAATCAAATGTTTACGTTAGCAGTACCACGCACAGTAAATTTTATTTGGGGGACATTCGTACAGATTTAAGATTATATTTCTGCACTCTCTTTTCCTCATCCATCTTTTTTATTTATGGTGTGGGTAGCCATGCTGTTATTCGCTTAGTACATTGATCCACCAAGCATTAAAGACCAGATTTATTATTTGCTCAAGAATCATCTAATTTTAAATTGTGATCAATCGGTTATATATAGATACTCATTAAAGATGTTTCGATTTTTAAGTTATTACTTACCTATTTTTGCGTGTTTCACTCCACAAAATGGATGAAAATAAGAGATTCATGGAATTAATGATTCATGACTACTATTGTCAAGTCACAATCCAGCTTGACAGCGATGGGGTCTGAATTATCAGCCTTTTCCAAAAAGCAGCGACCTTCGGTAATACTTCAACGTTTGATTCAGATTAAAATGGAATATGATAAATCGGCGATAACAAGGGGCAGATAAAAAAGATATTTTTGGACCAGAGTGACAATTGACAAATCTTCCATATACTAAAAAAAAAATAATACCGAAATGAGTAAAATATTTATTAAATAAATAGATTAAAAAAAAACTCTGTTATAAAGAAACAGCATTTCCTTCCATATTCACTTATTCACTGTTGAACACGGTAACAACATGTTTTACTATTTCACTATAATATACATTTTCATAAAAACGATACACGCAAGCAAACTTTAAACCTTTTTTCACATCATCTTGTGCGAAAATCAAATGTTACTTTAGCAGTACCAGCGCCACAGTAAATTTTATTTGGGGGACATTCGTACAGATTTAAGATTATTTCTGCACTCTCTTTTCCTCTCCATATTTTTATTTATGGTGTGGTAGCCATGCTGTTAGGCGCTTAGTACATGTGATCAACCAAGTAATTAAAGACCAGATTTATTATTTGCTCAAGAAATCATATAATTTTAATTGTGATCAATCGGTAGCTAGTACTCATTAAGAATGTTCGATTTATTAAGGTTATTACTTACCTATTTTTGCGTGTTTCAACAAATGGATGAAATAAGAGATGCATGAATGAATGATTCCATGACTAATATTGTCAAGTCACCAAACCAAGCTTGACAGCGATGGTCTGAATTATAATGCACTTTTCCAAACAAGCAGCGACCTTCGGTAATACTTCAACGTTTGATTCAGATTAAAATGGAATATGATCAATCGGCGATAACAAGGGGCAGATAGAAAAGATATTTTTGGACCAGAGTGACAATTGACAAATCTTCCATATGCTCAAAAAAAAATAATACCGAAATGAGTAAAATATTTATTAAATAAATAGATTTAAAAAAAACTCTGTTATAAAGAAACAGCATTTCCTTCCATATTCACTTATTCACTGTTGAACACGGTAACAACATGTTTTACTATTTCACTATAATATACATTTTAATAAACACGATACACGCAAGCAAACTATAAACCTTTTTTCACATCATCTTGTGCGAAAATCAAATGTTACTTTAGCAGTACCAGCGCCAGAGTAAATTTCATTTGGGGGACATTCGTACAGATTTAAGATTATTTCTGCACTCTCTTTTCCTCTCCATATTTTTATTTATGGAGGTGGTAGCCATGCTGTTAGGCGCTTAGTACATGTGATCAACCAAGTAATTAAAGACCAGATTTATTATTTGCTCAAAAAATCATATACCGTAATTTTAATTGTGATCAATCGGTAGCTAGTACTCATTAAGAATGTTCGATTTATTAAGGTTATTACTTACCTATTTTTGCGTGTTTCAACAAATGGATGAAATAAGAGATGCATGAATGAATGATTCCATGACTAATATTGTCAAGTCACCAAACCAAGCTTGACAGCGATGGTCTGAATTATAATGCACTTTTCCAAACAAGCAGCGACCTTCGGTAATACTTCAACGTTTGATTCAGATTAAAATGGAATATGATCAATCGGCGATAACAAGGGGCAGATAGAAAAGATATTTTTGAACCAGAGTCACAATTGACAAATCTTCCATATACTCAAATAAAAAAAATAATACCGAAATGAGTAAAATATTTATTGAATAAATAGATTAAAAAAACTCTGTTATAAAGAAACAGCATTTCCTTCCATATTCACTTATTCACTGTTGAACACGGTAACATGTTTTACTATTTCACTATAATATACATTTTCATAAAAACGATACACGCAAGCAAACTATAAACCTTTTTTCACATCATCTTGTGCGAAAATCAAATGTTACTTTAGCAGTACCAGCGCCAGAGTAAATTTCATTTTGGGGACATTCGTACAGATTTAAGATTATTTCTGCACTAAAATTCTCTTTTCCTCTCCCTATTTTTATTTATGGTGCGGTAGCCATGCTGTTAGGCGCTTAGTACATGTGATCAACCAAGTAATTAAAGACCAGATTTATTATATGGGAAGAGGTCTGAAATAATTTCATTTGACTATCAAGAAAGATGTTAACATGGTTTCAGGTAATCCCTTTAAACGACGCAATGTGGTTGACGTTTCATATAGAAGTCCCAAGCATGCAAATGAGGTATTGCAATTGATTCCCGTATGCGATACTGCACAACGTCACACAGCGCATGAAGAAATCAATTGCAATACCTCATTTGCATACTAGGGACTTTATATGAAACGTCTATCCACAATTTTACCTGTATCGGAGACATTTTTTCTTCTTTTGAGTATAAACAAACAATAGTTCAAAATTAGAAATCACGATGCCGCTCACTGACGTTTTTATAACCACTTAATTGTTAAATTCTCTCAAAGGTCAAAGTCTGAAAGATTAAAATGAGACCGGTCTCGGCATACAGACAGATTTCGTAACACTTTAAGATACTCTTTAATTTGTTGCCAGCTTTGTTGTCCATGGCCCGATAGCCTCGACTCCAGAACCTCAGATTTTGCCGGAAGTGGTCAAAATATTGGTATCTGAAGAAAACGGCTCCTTTCCCCAGTTGCCCTGTAAAAACTTAGGGCTTAAAGTATTCTATGGGACTTACAAAATCACGTTTGTAGCTTTCATATCAAAACGTATTCAATTTCGGAGTGAACATTTACAGATGTTAAATGGGGTCAAAGTCAATCAATCAAGATAAAATCATTTTTTTATATAATTGAATCTGTCCATTCCATTTTATGTTTACAATCTGATATATTGTTAAAATTAATCTATTGTTTTTGTTAGAAACTATTTTTAGAAATTATAGATGCACATTTATGGACATCTTCTATATAGAATTTTTGATTCAAATATTCGATGATTTAACAGATTACCCAAATAAATCATATTCTGATATGAAAGTTATTCGTCCATTATTTTAAAAGTAAACCAGTGGAAATCACCAACAATATTTGAAACTAAATGGCCGTCCTTTTAGGCTTTATTTGCACATATCAACTAATTTTACTTTAGAAAATGAAAGGGATAAACAATCACAAAAGCAGCTATTGGAGTTAGCACCTTTTGGAACTTAACTCTTCATCGTGGGTAGCTTTTTTGGGGATCAACAGATTTCTATGTTTCACCTAAGGCCTTTTCTAAGGTCTGCCTTGACTATAGCTTCATTGAATGTGGAAGGGTTTTTCTAATGCAAAAAGTAACACCATTGCTGACATGTGGTAACAATCTCCAAAGCGATGGCCTATGTCTGCAGGGAACCCACAGGGGAACTGATAGTCAGCGCCCAATCAAACCAGGAATGGTCCTTGGCATCGAGAGACCACATCGATAGTGTGGAAGTGCTATGTGAAAACAGGCACCGTTGTAGAAGCAAATTCAATGTCTGCTGACAACAACATCGAAGACCTCACCATTGAATTCAGCTCTGTCAAAGTCACATACTACAAACCTCCATCAACAGACTTTAAGCACCCTCAATTCAATCTCGGGAATTCCACCAAACATTATTTCTTCATTAGCGATTCTCAACAAACACAACAAGCCCATAGGGACCCAAATTGGGTTTATATGGCCTAGCTAAAACGATTGAAACCAATAAAGAAACGGACAAGCTTTCCGAAGAAAATGGTACGACAGTCAACCCAACGTCCCGCCTTCCACGACCCGTTAGGCGGTGCCAATCATTTTTTAAATATGTGGCCCGTTGGCAAAAGAGACAGTTACAAACCCCCGATCTAGCTATTTTTTAACAAACCTGTGGTAGCATTGAATTTGTTTTCCTGGATCCTGTTCCAACCAACTCAACCATCGGCCAATCCGTTTTAATCCAAAGTCAACGCTTGGCAAGTAAGACCAAAACAAAGTGCCCCTCATCAAAATAAACTGGCTAAAGTGAGGAAGTGTCGAAGAGCGCGGATCTCCCCCCCAGGAACAAGCAAACCTGACCATAATCTCAATTTGGAATTCAACCATTGAACCCCATACAGCAGAAAACGCAAAGGCCCTACCATCCGAAAGCTTCGAGGGTATCCAACAGAACCACCACATCAGCCAAATGTTTCTACAACACCCAACCAAATTTGGGCCCCATCAAACTGCTTTTTAAATGTCCAAGTGCCAGCAAAACACAAGAAAGATCAAAACTAGACGTAAGAGGTATAGTGGGCAACCATGGTTTGCCCAACTATCCCCTTTCAACATGGGGACAAACTGGAAACCGTTTTTGGTTAATAACTTCAATCCAGAAAAGCAGTAGGCCTTGAAAATAATTATCCTTTCAACCTGCAGCTGAAAAACCTCTCCCAATAGCAAAAAGGAGGGGCTTTTTTTTTTCCTTTGAGCACTACAATTGCTGCCGTGGCCTTATTTTCCCCCCCACAGGGTTTTTTTTCCCAAAAGATCCTTTGGGCACTCCTACAAGCCTGGGAAAGGATTTTATCCTTAATCCTAATAGCTATGATTCAATGTCCACGCCTCAGAACCATACCTACAAGCTCTTTTTGAACGTCCTCCTGCTCAACGGTATCGGGCAAAACCTGGTGATTAGACCGAAACACACCATAACCCAGAAACAAGCCAAAGCAGGTTTTCCCCGGGGGGTGGGGGGGGGGGGGCCCGGCAAATCAACAACAGCCAAGTACTTCTCAACCCTAACCCAACACATCGCAGGATGGTTTTTGTCTAGGAAGGGTTTTTTTTTGGTAAACACCGGAGTCATGTGCGGCGATCTACTATCCGGCAGCTGTAATGACACTGGTTATCGACAATTATTCCCTCAACTCCATTATAATTTTTGGGAAACTTCACCAGGAAAAACCATCCGATTGTGCAAACCTTGGACTGAGCTTTCATCAAGGTTTTTGGCTTTTGCAAAAACAAGGTTGTTCTTTGTTTCAGCTTAGAAGCGAAGAGCCGAGGCGTAGGCACAAGAATGGACTACCACAATTAGGGAGCGTTTCCCATCATCTCATGTTCAGAATCTGTTACCAACGACCAACCAGGAGAGAAGGCACCTGTCGTTTTTTCTGTGAAGCCGATCTTGGAATTAGGGCCAACAATGATGCAGAATTCCCAATACTGTGAAGAGAGACTCTCTACGCAACCGTGAAGCCAAAGTTAGCTTAAAGGTTACACATGGTCTGAAACCACCCCTGCGAGCACATGATGATAATCCGCACTCACATGGTAATAGCACATCAAGAGACGAGAGTAAAGTATGTTCACGCAATATTATCTTGAACAAACATCACGGGCACAAGGATGGGGGCTCGCCCACATACCCTAGATCGACGGCACTAGCCCCTGTATTGGAAAGATAAAGCTCAGGCCAAGAAGCTTGATCCAGCTCTAAATGCCTCCTGTCGGCGTCTCACAGGATGTCTTCGCCCAAACTCCAACGCAGAAGAAAACGATAACATCCTTACCGGAAATTGCCTCACCAGACATCCATCATAGTGTAGCGAGTATGCAAGAGCATAGTATCGAATGTAAACACCTCATAAGCATGTCCGGACAGCGTTCTACTGACTAACCGCCTAAATCCAGAGAGATTTTCTTAAGCAAAGTCCTACCCCTTGAAACCGTCCTAAGGAGAAAGAGATTCCATTCAACCAAGAAAAATCTATTGGTATTGAACCTGGTGAGCATCTTACAACTGGAGATGACTCTCATGGGCCCCGAATTGCGATGTCAACGATTGAGACCCGGTGTGAATGAAAGCAGATATAGTCCGCGGGAGCCACAGTCCGGGGCTTGGTCCATAGACGATAACGGCAAAATAAACCGTGAATAGTTGCGTTTCGTTAAGAGTCAACTGAATCGATTTCCGGTATAGTACGCCGAAGATAATTACTTCTAACCCCGGAATTGCCGATCTAAGGTTTCCTTGCAGAAGTGGTGCTACCTGTGGTTGTGGAAGCAGATCAGGACACTACCCGTGGATGTGGAACAGAACCGCCAGAGGAGAAAATGGAACATCTCTTGGTCTGCCCATTGTTAAAGCAACAATGCACAGACAAGGACCTTTCGGAATTATTGAAGCAGCAGAGGTTGTACCCATCTCTGGCTAGATCATAATTTGAGAACCTCTGTGTTTGGGCACGATAGAAGAAAAAACCTATATTAGTTGCGCTGTGTAAATGATTGTAATAGATTTTTTTTATATCATTAGAATAATTAACTTAAACCGTCAGTGCCCAATTTTACAAAAGATTGAACACAAATCGGCCATTTCTTGAACCTTAGCATTTCAAAGATTAGTTCAAAACCCTTAATTTACGGGATTATCCAAACCAACAGAAACAACTCGCACCTGTCATCCTACACAAGAAATGTCAAATAAGGGGATGTGGACACCAGTATAATTTTTTCTTTGCCGGGCATCCCATTAATAACATGCAATAATACTCAACGCATATTTCAAAGTGTCACATTTTTAAATACCTCCACGTGTACATGTACCGTACTTTTAAATAGCCAAGAGAATATATTATTTAAAGTACTACGTGACTTTCAAACCAGATGTCTTGCTAATCCATTATCCGAGTCCTTCAGTGGTCACTTCTCTAAAAAAACATTCGCAAGCTACATTTATAGTTCAAGAGGATCGTAACCTCAACTGATTAATACGTTTTTAATATTTTCAATCTTTACCAGAACTGGACTCGTGAACACCTAAACCTAGGCGTAATTGTATGAATACGTATTTAACAGCATCTTTTGTTTGGGCAGTTGTTAGTAATCGTAACTTTCAAACAGTAGGACAAATGTGAATGAGAGGGGATAGGGAAACGTTTGCACTGGCCAGAAAATGGTAGACAGGGATTTATTTAAATTATTGTTATGGTTTTTTTACGAGTTAATTTGAAAGAGAATTTTATTAATTCTTCATCTATACCAAAATTAAAACAAACCATGAGAATTGTTATGAAACTAAAAAGTTAAACCAAATTAAAGGAAAAAAAATGAAATATTGAAAACAGATATAAGGATTTTGTATCTGTCATAGATGTCGATTGTCGACCCTTTGTATGTCCTAACACAACTGAAAAATGTGTTTATCCTCTTCATACCCTGGGGTTCAATAAGGGCTGCAAAGGCTTTCCCTACAGCGTCCCAGTCTTTGGTAACAGCGTAGCCAGTTGCAATATGCCATCACCCAAGGACACAGTTCAGTGGATTGTACTTGTACATGTATTGACATGAACTGACCGGGTGTTGATCTGGGTACCATATCATACCCCAAACCAGGGGTGGATAATTTTAATACACTGGCAAAATGAAAGTCACTGAAATGTGCAATGGGAATTGATACTTTACTGGCTCATAGTGAGATTTCATCCAAGCTCTTTTTTAGCTCTTATCATGTCCGACGCCCTGTTGTCTTGGCCGCACCACCACTTTCCTTGCCTTCTGGTGCCCAAGAAAGTGCGGTGATGCAAGAGTTCCACTCATTCATTCTAGCAAATGTGGCCAATCCACTTCTACTCTTTTCCCTGGCCGTCTTAGCTTATTTCGAGTTTGTGGCACCCACCTGTGATTTTTGTTTTAATTTATCACCTTGAAGGGGGTATCCCCCGGACTAGGATTAGGTATGTTTCCCCCGAAAAGCATGCACATACGCGTGTAATGGCCTTATTTCAAAATGTCCAACGCATACATCCAACAGCATGGGTGACATAGCACAGCATGGGCATCACTGTTAAACTGATTTATCTAGACTTCTAAGGCGTCAATCTGCATCAATCTATCAACCATGCATCTTTAAGAGTCCTGTGGGATACTTGTTATCCTATTGTTTACTTTGTACTCATTCGGACTGATTCTTTATGTATTCTGCAAGCCTGTTGAAGTCACATCACTGGCTAAGCAGGTAGAAGATTCTGCAGCTTCTTGGGTTCTGCACTGAGTAACTTCACAGTTCCTAGGCCCAGCAGGCTGATCCCAATCAATATCTATATCCTTTCATGGAGTGCGCCTTGCAGCCTTAACTGTTCTCCAAATTGTACATAGTTTGCATCAAGCATCCCTCTTCATTAATGGGGAAGATTCATAGTGGTTATTGTGCTATATAATTGATCTCTCAAGCACAATTAATCTTGTGGACCAAGGATAGTAACCAATAACTATGATTTTAATGATAGTTCACTGAGTTTCTGCTCATGGTGTTAATCTTACCAGTCATATAACTGTAGCTGATCCTTCAAAAGAAGAAACACACCTACTTTAGAGCTCCAGTTCTATGCCAATAGTTGTGCCTCGTATCAATTACTGAGAGTGTATGTTTACCGAATGATATCGAACTGAAGGGGGGGGGGGGGGGGGGGGTATCAAAGATCCAACGGAATTTCCATTCACCGAGTCATTTTTTAGCCATACTTCCCGACTTCATCATCTCTCAAAGCTCACTGAACTCCTCTTCATCGTATCACCGAATTCAAATAACCTTTTCAATGGTATCACTCCTTATTTTTTAAGCCCGGAGTATTGGTAACAAAACTTACTCGATCGGCACTCCATAATTGATATGAAAAACCTGATATCTTGCAATTAATGGAACTTTCCTGAACAACACTATCGTCAACTCCGAAGTTTTCCTTTAATAATCTACCGTCAAGACAGGAATAGAAATGGAGGAGGCGTTCTAGTAGCAATTAAGGACAATCTGAACCCTACTCGTGCACCACAATATGAACATTGTAACCTTGAAAACGTTTGGGTTGAATTTTTCAAACTACGAGGGGGAAAGTGCTGCTACGGTTGTTTATATTGCCCTAAAAAACCTGATGTAACATTTTTTTTAATAATCTTAGTTCATGTGTAGGATTTACTTGTAGATAATGCACATTCTTACCATGTGTATACTTGTAGGTGACTGAACGTTAAGAGATTCAATTTCAACTCTGTTCTGGAACTTACACAGACGGGGATGCTAGACTCTATAAAGCTCTAACAGTAACGCTCGACACTTTGAAGATGTCGCAAGCTGTGAATTTTAGTAACCACGCGGTATCTGACAGTGAGCTTGATGGTACTAATAGTCACTGTCTACAAAACAATCCTAGTTACCATCTTTGGGTTAATCCCATTGGGGAATTTTGGTAGTGATCATGCAGGTATATCTTTTAAACTCAAACTTGCAAGCCCAAAGCAACTGCTCCCTTCTGGCTCATTACTGCTGTGTTACAAGGCTGACATACAAACTGAAGGTCTTCACAGAGAGCTCAATTCCACCAACTGGCATGAGCTTCTAGTTGATAAAAAAATCAATGGATGATTGGCATTGCTTTCAAAGATAGGTATCTTGAATGCGTCCACAAGTTTATTCCACGTAGGAGATCTAGAAGGACAATCAAAAAGCCTGGGATTACAGATGAAATTAATAAAAACTTGCCAAGAGAAAACAAAAGCTTTACAGGGCTAGCCGCAAGGCTACCCAATAATGGTGTTAAATGAGTCAATTACAAGAAATGCGGATCGCTTGAAAACACTCATCAAAAAGGATAATAATCTATCTCATTGATATCGCAGGCAGACAATTCAAATCATGGCAAAAAAAGTTTGGGTACTTTGGCGTGGCTTCAAAAGCTAACTAAACGACTGCGACCTTACTTTACAATTAATGATTATATTATTACGGGACCCACTGTCATCGCAATTCATTCAATGAATTTTTTCATCCAATTTTACTTCTGACGACGGGGAGTGTTTAGACACTTGGTGTAATGGTAATCATGATTTTCTCTTGATGTGTGTTTCCAGGGGAAAGCACCATGTCATGAGTGGCTTACCTCAACTATGTAAAGATTACTTGAGCTCCAGTTGCTTTGCCACTTGCCTTATTGTTTAACATTCTAGGCTAAAGCAGGTGCCATTCAAGATGACTGGAAAAGGCCAATGTTGTGCCCATACACATATCTGGTGATGTTGTAGCGTAAAAAACTACAGACCAATATCTTTTGCTCCGTTGTAGGTAAACTGCTTGAGCGTAGTGTTACAAGAAACATTGTTGATAACAGTATACCACGGGCCTTATATCTATAAACCAACATGGTTTTAATTGGCCGCTCATGTACAACTCTCTTGGCAAAAGTTTACCACCCTGGCTCAAATCCTTGATGAACGTTCACCACCTGATGTTGATGGCATATTTCTGGACGGGAGAAAGCTTTTGATAAGTAGTCACCCAATTCTAATGTCTAAAAACTTCACCAAATATGGCATCTGCCGGGCATTGGCATTGGCTTTCTCCTTTCTTTTAGACCGGTTCAGTGCGGTGCATTTTCTGTAGTGCCTTTCAGGGGGAGTTGCTGTTAAATCGGGGGCCCTCAGGGTTCTGTGCTCGGTCCTCTTTATTTAACTTATTGTTTAGGATAGCAAAATTACGTTCAATCTCCTCTCCCGCGTATGCTGATGACACCCTTCTATACAGGCCCTTCGTTCAGTCAACTGAGGTCAACTCAGTCAAAATGATCTCATAATATTGTCCAATGGTGTCAATCCAACAAAATGTCGCTCAACCCTGGCAAGTGTAAAGTCATGAGGTTATCCAGACGAAATTGTGCTGGGCGATTGGATACCACTAGTAAATTCTCAATTCTCCTCTGGATGTTGTTCACAGTCACAAGTACTTAGGTCTCATCATAGTCTATTTAAAAGGGGGTGATCATGTAACAATGTCACTTCTCGCGCCTCTAGGGCTCCTCGGTTTTAATGGGCGGCTGGCCGGCAATTGTTTTCATTTTTTTTTTTAAATCGATTGTTTTTTTGTTTTAAATAATGTTTATTGTTTGTAGTCCAATTCTTGAATACGGCGGGAACTTCTTGGTTACCCATCAACTGTCCCATTAAATCTTTGGAAAAAAAATCAAAAAACGGGCTGCCCGTGTTGCATGCCAGCACCCAGGGTTGAACTTCAGATTGTGAGCGTCTTCCGCGCCTAGACATCATATCACGAGAGAGCGTTTTAATATGACTATCGCATTTGTGAGCAAATGTCTGCATGCAAGTATGACATTGACCTTTTCATTTATCTCTTTGTCAACTCTCGCCATGCAAGATACTTTAAGTGTTCTCAGACTTTGCCCGTACTGATACATTTAAATTTCCCCGTTTTTAATCGTTTTCCTGCTTCTTTGATCAACTCCCTGCAGGATATCGTAATCAACTTTTGTTCAACCTCCCAGGTTTTTATCTTGGCTTAAAGTCATTTAAAAATTCTTAGTGGAGTCAATGATTTTTGGGGTAATTTTGTTTTTTATAGGTGTGGGAATCTGTTGGGTATTAGTTACCTATTATCAGTTTGAGTCAGCTCGTGTGTCGTGGGATTACGTGTTTGATATTTCTTTGGTGTGAGTGTGTTTCGAGTGTGAGTGAATGGGTTGTGGATGTAGTTTGTGGTATTAGGGGTTGTGAGTTAGATGGTGATTACTTTTGTGCATGGTTAATTGCCTTAGGATCAAAGTTGCTTGGCCAAGTACATATCTTCCCTAGCAGGTTAACCCTAGGTTGTGTGTTTTGACGCACTTATAGGTTGGCCACTTTGAAACTGTTTTTTATTAATCGCTGTTTGGTCCTCACATGCCAGGGGGCACTTGTAACTATTTTGTTTTGGTATTGTAGTTGTGGGAAGAGAAGCATGTGACCACTTATATGTCAGATGGTTTTTTTATACACGTTGATAGTGCATATTTTTTATGATGTTATATATACCAAGTGTTATGCCATCCTACTTCATGTGGATGTTTTATATTTGATCGGCAATTCAGTACTTGTTATAATTTTTTTTATGTATGTTTTTAATCTGGAAAATAAAATGAAATGAAAAAAAAAAAACACCATTGCTTTATGAAAAGCTGCCATTGTATTGGATTATTGATAGGAAAACTTCATCATCGGACTAAAAAACAAAAGGAGGTTTTACCTTCTGTAGGGAGCTTAAAACAGGTAAGGAAGGGTCTACCATAAAATTAGGTTTTTAGTTTGGGGACCCCAAAGAATTCATATTTGGAGTAGTTGACACTGTGACGAAACTAGACGATTGACAAAAAAGAACAAATCAAGGTCATCTATTTGCATAATAATGGCGGCCATCTTGGATTTTTAAGTGTTTTATCCCGTGGTGCCTCCAGCAAAATTATTTCTGAAGATTTTGGGATAACCCAGCCCTTTTTTCGAATTTTGTTCCTTTTGCTCCATTATTTAGGCCAAAATACACGAAAAAGCGTTATTTTTCACAAAAAAATTTTGATATTTTTTTGAAAAAATGGCTTTAATTTAGCATATAATAAGAAATTGAAAAAAAGGGCTATGTTATCCCTAAATTCATATATAGGACGTTTTCATTCAAATTACGCTTCATAAATGTTTCGTTTTTTAGATATGATTCCGGGATAGGTTGAAAAGGCCATTTTGAGAAAACAGTGTTTGAAGCAAGAAACACTGTTGTACAAATTATATGCAATGTAGGTACAGGGTTAAACATTACTAAAACTGTATTTAAGATTACAATTTTAATTTCCCCATTTAAAAGTTAATGTTTTATTAACCAATTATGTGCTGTTACATAATTTGTTCCTTAATAAAACGTTAAAAATAGCCCACTTGAAAAACAATTAATAATACATAAGATATTAGGAAAAAATATGAGAATTGCGGTGGATTTCCGCCTTTGATTGACCATAACTTGGGAACCGCTGCTCCGATTTTTGCGAAAAAAAGGCAGCAGAAAGATGAAATTTAGCTGCTTCTTATAGGCATTATTTAACCCTCGTCTACTGGCCATTTTTGTAACAAAACGCGAGGGGGGATGGTACCACCCCCTGATTTTCGTTACTGAACCGTAAATTTGGTACCAAAGGAATAGCTTAGCGTTTCTTCTTTCCATTGGTACCAAAAAATAAGTACCACATCCCATTCTGAGTCACCATGACGTCATATGTTGAGCAAAGTCGGAAAATTACGGAATATAGAGGGAAAGTGATATTCGCATTTTTAGAAGAGATCAAACACCTTATTATAGCTCGAAAATGCTTTAATATTACAAAACTCTTCTTTCCCATCAAGTGAGTCAAAAACCGCATGAAAATCGAATTTTCTAGCCTTTTTGGCGAAAATTGAATTTTTTACTGTGTTGGTATGGAAATGGCAGTGTTGTGACATGAGAACTTTATACCGTCATGGGACGTAATCCTAGGCATGTTGGTACTCATCATTTTGGTATCAATGGAAAGAGGAGGACCATAGGCTATCTATGGTACCAAAATCAAGTGTCTGTGATGTTCCTGTGAGTTGTGTTAGGCATGTTGGTATTACTCTTCCGAAGGGGGGGGGGGTGAGGTTACCACCCCCACTATCCATACTTTGGGCCACCCTGTATCTTACATATACCCGGTGGCTGTTGTTTTTGGATGGAACAGGAGCGTAAACATGTCAATGACATTACATAAAAATATTTGGCACTAAAAAAGGTGGTTTAGCAAGCCGGGGGCGCAAAAAACCGAAGGGGGGGGGTGGTAACCACACCCCTTTCGGTGACGAGGGGTAATGAAAGGACCCCTATTCTATAGAGTCACTACAAGGAAGACAATTACTTAAGAGTACCAAGCATGGCCCGGAAGGAGGCATGATTTCTTAATGAACTTTAATGACAAATTGTGGAATAAGAATGTGAGTGGTATTTGAGAGTAACAAAAAGAAGAATAGATCTTTGTTTTTGTGAACACTCTCTTAAAATAATAAAATAATAATAATAACGTTGTTATATCGCAAATACAATATTATGTTTAAGGCGCATTACATACATAAAACAACACATCACGTAAAAACTGCCACGCAGTAAACTAAAACAAAATATGTAAAAAGTATGAGTTTTTTTTGTTTTTTTTTTATAGCTTGCTTGAAGACTGCATGTGTGATGCGCGATGATTTTATAGTAATGAGCATCTTTCACCAATTCTTTTGTTACACCCAGGGACAGGAAGCCGAGTGGCAGCTAGAGATGAAGCGAAGGGCCTTGTGGTGCTAGGTGGTAAACATCTGATAGGTATATTGGCGACAATCATTTTGGATTTGATATCGGCCATGCAGTGAATTTTAAACTGAATAGGTTTATCAATGGGCAACCAGTGTAAAGATGTTAACAGAGGTAAAGATAAAAGACAGCCGAGCACCTGAAAAAACTATCGGGCAGCACGATTTGGAGGGAGCGTATGTTTTTACATCTGGAGCGGATTCTAATTAGAAAGGACAAGTGCCCCGAACAGGCCCTACGGTCGCGGTTCAATAATCTTCTCATTCTAGGCCAAGGTTCTTAGCAGAAATTTATGATTGCACATGTGTTACATGGTCAGACATAGTCATTGTGTAGAATAAAAGAATGCCTATAATGGTTGTGAGGTCAAAGGTCATTATAGAGTCAAATATTAATTTGTATTTGAAAAAATCTGTCCATATTCTGTGGGTCTGCAATAAAAAAACTAATTGGTCATTTATTTTCATCATGTTCATCAACACTACGCAGATCCTTCAAACAATTCATTTAACAAAAACATCCTCCTTGCGCAGCCTTACTACGTTAGATGTTTTAAACCACTTCAGTAACGGTTAAAAAAAAACGTAATTCATTTTAGTTTGGACACAAAATAATGAAGTTTATGTTTTTTCTAATTTAAACAAAATACGGATATTGTGAAAGGGGCAGGGGGGGGGACACGTTAACGGAGCAGCTTTTCCTGGTAATAAGAATATCTTGAAAGGTGATAAATGGGAAATTCATCACCAATGGGTGCAACGAACCGGAAATTGTTGTATTGCCCGCCTCAGGAGGAAAATGGCTATTCCAGAAAAAAATGCCCCCCCCCCATAAGAGGGGCCGGAATTCCCACACTTCTGGCACTTTTGAAAGCTGGATTTCAAGAATTAATGTCTAATACGGGGTGGGAATTCCCGCCATTCAGGTATAGAGGGTGACAGAATTCCATTTTTACGATTTTTCGAGGAGAAAATTCCGGAAAAAATAAATATTGTCAACACCCTATATACCCCTAACAAATATCCTCTGGGAAGAGTAAACATTCTTTTTCATTGGCCTAGTATAGGGAATCCGGGAAGTTTTATGGAAAGGTAGTGTCTGGAATTCCTGGTAACTTACGGAAGGTATGGGTCGGAATCAGAGAATTAATTGATGGATAAGCCAGGAATTACAGATATTTTGTGAACCAAAAAATTTTGACCCTCTATGGGGGGGGGGTATTTTTTCGGGAATAGCCCAATACCGCAGCTTCAAATCCTTCTTGAGTCCCCGCTCTGCCACTTTAGATCCCGTACTGCGGTAGTCCCCAGAAAACATATCAGTTCAATGATGCAAGCGCGTCTAGCTGACAACTGAAGTCAGACTAGATTCCACTGTTTCTGGACTCCCCGAATTCCATTTATGTGACAGGTATTGAACAGATCAACAGACGGGGCTATATTTTGCCCACCCAATTCAGTTCTTTGTGCGGTTCCCAGTGGGCACACAGGAAAATGATGTTAATGCAACGTCATACGTTGTATAATGATTGTGAATTGGGTGTATGTATGAAAAAAATTAATATCATGGTATATTTCGGTTGTTTTAATGTTGTAAATAACATTCAGAATAACATAGTGATGATAGTTCATAAAGTAGTTATTACACGTTATTACCTCATTGTAAGGAGAGCGTGGCCTTAGTGGGTATGGGTGCCTGCCTGTGGTGCAAATTTACCAAAAAATCCCGGGTTCGAATTCGGTTTGGGGACACTTGCTGGGGATTTATTCGGGACAATACCGAATTGGAATTGGCAAATGAATCATAAAAAAGCAGGTGTCCTCGTGTTTCGAAGGGGGGGGGGGGGAGTTAAGCGTCTGCCCGTGTAAAGAGAATCACAACTGTACATTAGTCTATAGCAAGATTACATGGTTTCCCCATGCACCTCCCCTTAAAACTAATCTCACAGATTTTTAGAATCTCTACACTACCCAACATCTACTTTTAAAAATTTTATGTTCCAAATTTCAATATTTCCCACGGGTTCGTTTGGCGGCCTCTTGGATTAAGCGGATTAACGTACAAAGTGGTTCAATGTAGTTGAAAGTATCTCAACCCGATTCGTCGTCTTCATAAGGAATCGGAATATAATAATAGTTTGACATATCTGTGATGTTCGGTTACAGGTATATGGGTGAAAATGCGATTAAGGTCCAGTGACTTTTTGATTGGTCAGTGTAAAGGGGCCAACTTTTCAACATGGCTTTCAATCTTGACAAAATTGGTGTCAAATTGTTGGTATGAGCATGGCAATCTGGAAATGTAACATTTCCATCATTTCCGATCTTCCATGTTGGTTTATATCGGTTACGAAAGCGATGAGTAGTCCCTATTTCCTAATGACAACAATAAAAGTGTTTACACAAAAAGTAACTTACAACACTGAATTTTTAACCATCTAACTAAACATCCTAGATAGCGCAAACTATATTTTTCTGGATTGGCTCATGCTCCTAGCTACATTTGATACCAAATTGTCAAGATTCCAATGCATTTTGAAAATTAGCCACTGTACAATGACAAATCAAAAGTGCAATGACCTTTAAAGCACATTTCACCATACTCTCTGCAACTGAATATCAGAAATATGCCAAAGTATATATTTTATGATTCCTTATCAAAAAAAATTTTGAACGAATCATTTGAATACTTTTCACCTAATCAACCATTTTTTTATGACGATTCTTTTTGGATCCAGATGGCCGCCAAACGGTACTCCGTTCGTGGGCCAATATTGAATTTTGTAACATCATAATAACCTTTAAGTAGAAGTCGTAGAGATTCTAAAAAACATGTTAGAATTTAGTGTTAAGGGAGGGGTGCATGGGAACCCATGTAATCTGCTAGAATATATGGATATCGCAGCCAGTTACGAATGATCGTAGTAGTAAACTATCCCAATACGCCCAGCCTTAAAGCGGTCATGTTAGGAGCATACGTATCATAGATAAAACGCGGCCCCCGGAACAGATTAGCTTGAAGAGTCTTGAGGACATTTGCAGACAAAGAAGCGTCCCCATTTTTTTTGAACCCGGGGTGTGTTTTTGTGCAATTTGGGAATTTCGTACTAATTGACCATTAGATCACACCTGAGTGAATAAGCCGAAACGCCCGTCTTATGTTAATAAGGTGATTTTAGGGGTAAGGTGTATTTTCTTGGTCATGCACGGGCAGAAAATCAAAGCAGGTTTTTCTACAGGGACGACGATAACGATAGCAGGCAAGTTTCAAAACAGGGTTTGCTGTTTTCTTTTGTACTGTTTGTCGACTAAACATTTGAAAACGTTCTCGGTAGTGGGTCTACAACCCCGATCCAGTGCAAAAATGAGGAGAAATTCGTATCTTCAGAATCCAAAAAAATCTCCTGTTACTCTTGACACCACCACGAGCCATTACCAATGACTTGTGAGGCGATACGAAAAAAGAGAAAGGAAAAAGAAAAGAAAAAGACAAAATCCATCAAAATATAAGCCTGTGGGGCCATGTAAAATAATTTGAAACAAAAATACAACAAATCACACCCATTATGCAAAAAATGACCTCTTGTTACGATTTTAGTCGTCGAGAAGACCCCAAGGGCTAGGTGGGGAGTGTAGTGAGCAAGCTTGGGTCCTTCTCGAACTGACAATGGCCTTTGGCACTTGTCAAAAAGGTCTAAATTGCGTTAAGACGGATTGGGTATACAATGCTAATTGATAGAGGAGGTTTTGGCATTTTAAATTGATGGTGAAGGTTAAGTTTGACATGGGCACAAACGAAATGACCTTAAAGGCGGTCACTGTTGTGTCCGTGTAATACCCTTGTCTGACCAGAACCTGATTACCAAAAAGTACCCTCGTCTATAAATAAACTATGTCAGTTTGGTAAAAAGGACAGATAACAGCATATAATTAAGTAGAGAGTACAATGCTATAATAGCAATGTCAAAGTATAACTCTGATGAGATTCAAATACAAAATAAGAGAAGAATTTGGATTTTAAGCAGGCAGAGCCCAAATGACTCTGTGGTTGTCGGACGGCTAATACCAGGAGTATTCATACAAAGTGTAACACTAAATATTGATTTTAAATTAACTAAGTAAAAAGATAAAGATATGTTCTCGTTTGGTGTACAGTGTGAGTCAAAAAAAAAAAAAAACCCTACTTCAGAAGAAAAATAATTACAATAGTTCAGAATTGTTTGTGCTTCAAAAGTTTCGCTATGTTAAAAGAAGGAATAAACAGGCTTTCAGGAAAACGTTTTATTGCGTGTTGTTGTAATTTGACTGTTGGAAGAAAAGAAGTAGTAAGAAGTTACGCCTATTTGGCTGAGAGACTTAAAAAATCGTGTTTGCGATTTGGAGGCCAAACAAAGATGCATCGCTTACATAAAGTAACATGGTCTGCAGCAGTGATTTGGAAAAAACATTTAACACCAAATTAGTGGTTGACCCCAATAGGAAGGTGGGGAGAGAGAGAGTAGTAATGGCAAGGATTATTAAATAATATTCCATAGATTACAAAAGAAAGAAAATGCTAAGTAAAAAATGTTCCAATTCGCTAAATAAGAAATTCATGATAGCTGGTGTCAGACCAAAGTTTACTTTTGGTTCAGCAAGATTTCATGGGTGGTTGTATTTACCTACAACGACACTGGGCAGCAAAAAAAAGTGAAACATAGAAAGTTTTGTATTCCTCTTAAAAACGCAGTTCGATAAGGAATTTTAAGGGGTTTAATTCCGAGGAGTTACAGAATAACTCAGCTTTAGTTCTTCTTGCCATTTGGACGCTTTGAGGTTACTGTATTTGCTGCAATAATAATTACGAGAGCTGAAATGTAAACAAAAATCTTTTTGGATGCAAGTTTTCATTATTTCATGAAACTGAGACATTGATATGGAGTGATTTCAATAACTGACTCTCTTTATGATGAACAACGGTTTAATTTAATTTTTGAAGAATATTTAAAGTATTTTATAATTTGTTACAAAATAGAATCATCTTTTATTCAAACTGATATGGTTTGTCGAGATAAGAAGACAATTCGATACCATCTGAAATTGCTTGTGAATTGTCTTTGCTATAAATGTGTTATGGTATCGTCGGTGTGTCATTCTCTCACCCCCCCATTGTTGGACTCTTTAAAAGCGGACAAACTGAAAATATTTTTAGGGCTCTCCGCCAAAATGACATAGTTTTCTGACCCAAAGTCCAAAAGACATCCAAATAAAAATCTTCTGATAGCTGTTTTCTTGTAAACAACCAACAAACATTGAGCAAAAATAACGTTTACCTTTTGAGAAAAAAATCGTTCCTGAATGTAGGGTTTTATTGACGCACCACTGTATAAGAAAGGGTTGGTACATTTACGCACCCACTTTGCTCCCAGTGAATTCAGCAGCCTTTGACGAATAAGCTAAACGTAAAGGTTGCACATTTCATGAAGTGAATAAAATGCCATCTCAATTTTCTTCTCTGAATATCAGTGATCAAGGGACATACACTATGAACATTGACTCAAGCAAATTAATGGCATGATGACCAAGTTAAATCCACTGTATTATTCAGTGGACAAAGACCTTCAGTATTTCCCTTTGTTTAGTTGGAACTGAAGAGTTTGTTAATGTCCATGCAGTTGGATAGGTGTCAGGTGTTATGATGGTTATCCCCGCCCAGTTTTGGGTAGACGTTTCACATAGAAGTCTCAACGTAGAAAATGAAAGCATTGCCTTGATCCGTCATGCCACTGATGATGTTGTGCAGTAGTGCAGGATGGGATCAATGGCAACTCTTTTGTATACTTGGGGCTTCTATATGAAAACGGCATCCTAGTTTGGATTGAGCTGGCGTCGTTCGCGAACAAAAAAACTTGAGGTTCTACTGTGAGTTCAATAATTTTGACTGTATATTTCATCATTTATTGAAAAGAAACTAAAGTGGGAACAAAAATTCCACGGTGGAATGGTGCTTGGTAAGCAACATTTTTGTGGCAAGAACCAGTCCCATAACTACTAATGGGGGGACCCCCTAACAGTAACTAATCAATTTACCACTAGGTATTAGAACAAATAACAAAAGGAAGGGGGTCTAGCGACCTATTCTAACAACACGGTAGGGTTAAATTCAAAAGAAATGGGGATACGCGACAAGTTACGGGTTAAGTTAAGTTTTGTTTATGCCACAAAGAATGTTAGGTCACAGTCTGTCCAAAACAACTTTCTTCATGATTTTGTGTTCATCTTTGTTTTCTCTTTTCGGAAAAAATGATGAACCATATATGGTCAAATGTTATTTGTTGACAACGCAACAGAGTTAGAAGCCTAGATTATTTATTCGTGTAAGAGGAGAGTATCTTGTGCTTTGCGTTAATGCCCCCCCCCCCCCCCCCCCCCCCCCCCCCCCCCCATGAAAAAAAAAATAGCTCAATCTTATAATCTGTGATGAAGCACCCCTGACATCCTTTTTATCAGGAAGAGTTAGACGAGAAACCCTCCCCGTTACCCCACTCCCCCCCTCCCACAACCCCCCCAATACAGTTGAAAAGTAATTTGTAGTGCTTTATCCTCTGCATACGAGCGGATTTACTGGATATCAACAGTGCTATTATTGCTCGAGGTCAATGCCTGCATGATTTTGTATCATCTACTGGTCACTGAATTTAGGAAAATGAAATTGTGAGATTTTATTATTTTTTTTTATTCATTTTCATCAAATGTGCAACTTTTGCACTTGACCTAACACAGAGTATTGAAGGTTATAATTAGACAAGTTAATGCGCAAGGAATCAGTTCTCGCCGATATGCGTCGTAACCAATGTCCTATGCAAGCATCTTTCTCATTTTTGATCCTGAAGTAAAGGTCTTGCTCTTTTCATTTAACACCACACTATGTAAAAAAGCAAGTGCAAAAATGATGTGATAGTCGAGTGCCCAAAGACGCAAACCCCCCAAACCAAAAGTTGCAGTTTTTTATTTTCAATGGGTACTGTGTGGTTGGTAAAACGCACAAAATCGGGTTATTGATTTAACACAGAGGTTATTACGATTGAATGAGCGAGAAAGCCCTACTTGCAATATTGTTTGTGGTACACGGGTTCGTGCCCAGGACATTGCAATACCCATTGTAAAAATCTAATAAAAACTGCATGCACATTTGGTTTTGGGGGCTTGCGTATTTCGGGTGTTCTATCAGCCAGTTCTGCACGTGCCGAGATACTTTGTGTGAACAGATGTAGTAATGAAATATTGATGTGAAAATTTTTCTAATGCTATGGTCAATTCTTAATGTTTTTATGGTTTTCTCACGCGTCAATTTAATAACTTTTGAATATTTCGATTTCGAGTGAATTCGAAGTAGGGCATAGTTAATTCAAACCCACAATAATAATTAGGCATAAAGGTTATAGACGGACTTGCAAAATAAAATAAAGGCAATTTTTTTTAGAACAAAAATACTTTAATTGTATGCTGCCTGATCCTCCTATCATAAGATTGTTCGAATACTGCTGCTGGCCTGACTAATACTGAGGCTACGAGCTTCTACTACTGAATAAAAGTCGACTACGACGTAGCAACGATTACTACTAGGCGACTATACTTCGAGTTCACGACCACGACGATGGGGTCACGACGGACGACGACGAAGTACGACGCGGCGACGATAGAGCGACGACGAGGCTATTACTACTTACTTTAAAGGTATACTGCTACTTATAATAATAGTCTACTATCCTACTAGCCTAATACTACTTCGAGTCTACTACCACTACATTAGTCTTTTTCTACTACTACTACTCCCCTCCTCATTTTCCTATGCTTCTAGTCTACTACTGCTGGTTGAAAACCGAAGTCACTGTGTAATCCCGGGCGGTGATAAGCTTGGCCTAGTCTAAATCTCAGATTAGAGAAACCACACATAAATTAACCATAATGTTAGTGCTGGGTAGCTGTTTCACGACAAGCTGAAAATTCTTCCCGTTTGCAGGGTCCAATTCAGTCGGAAAAACCAGCGAAACTCGAATTGTAGTGATTAGTATGAATCTTGTGGTAGACATACTTATTGATGAAACACTTTATCATCTGACTAGCATTGCAAATTTGAAGAATTGAACAGGGGCGTCTTCTTAATCTAATACCAAAGCCTCTTTCGTCGGCGACCTTGACAAATCCACAACAAGAACGTTGGCTAAAGTCACTTGGTGAAATCGGTAACAGAGTGGATAAATGAACTATTGCAATGCGATAATAAAAACGGGAGACTAGTTGTAAGAGTGCGAAAATGTCATTCCAAAAAAATACATCATTGTGTCTATGAGAAACATGGGTACCCAGGTTACGACAAAAAAGACTAGCGAAATAAGAACATGGGCGATGCGCAGCTCAGAGTCACGTGGACGCCTTGGAGGAGCGGGAGGATATACAAATCGCCATTACTGCTATGGGGCTCCTGTAGTTTGCATACTTCGTACTGATGATGTAGGACGTAGTCCCATTGAATATACAGCATTTCCGCCTTTTCTTTAACGAAGTAATCAATGAATCGGTTAAAGATAAAACAACAAATTTAAAACGCTTTTAATCCAAACATATGATATGGCCGCATTTGGAGATTTTGATTTGTTTTAAATTACATGAAAGCTAAAGACATATAAATGAGTTAAATTACCCCTTGAAAGGTGAACGAAGCTTCTCATTTTTAAATTAGGCTTTTTTTTTCTTTTTTGCCTTTTTGGGAAAAAAAAAATAAAGCACAGGGTTTCGTGTACATAGACGGCTCGAAACTTTTAAGAAATAACATTGATAAGTCTTTCACCTGTATTATATGAGAGATAATTTTAAAAGGAATATTGTGGCTCAAAAAAATTGAAAAGGGAATCGGGTATGGGTTCAAAAATGGAACACAACTAAGAAAATTTTAAAAAAATTAATGACAATTTGGCTTAAAACCAAGATGGCGGCCGTGACGTTGTTTGAAGCGAGTGCCTTCAGGTTGCTTACAAAAATAGTAAGAAGAAAATTAGGTAGAAGTCCGAAGAAAAGAAAGGAAAGAAAGCCATTGTCATGTTCAACGAAAGATTAATTGGATAAGGAACTACTTTAAGAATATTAAAAAGTGAAGAAAAATATTCTTCTTTGATTTCGAAATCCACCATATCTAGGAAAATTGTCATGGCGATTATTCAATGAGATGTCAGGGCAAACTACGGCGGTCGGTAGGTAGGTCAATCCTGTTTCTAAAATTGAAAGAAAAAAGTTGGCGTAAATTGAAACTACGGCGGTTCCGGTACGTACGCATTCCTGTTGCTAAAATTGAAAAAAAAAAAAAGTTGGCGCCCACCGTTTGAAAATTCTCAAGAATGGAATAAATATCGAAAGGCATGTGGGAAAAAAGGGATGTACGGCCCGCGTGCGATGCGTGTAACTTTTCCGGGTTTGCGAGCACCGAAATACCTGACAAAAACGTTCAATTTTATTGCTAGGTTCTATAGGTTCAGACCCCCAATTAAATACATATCAAAAAAAAAACATAGTAACGGGACCCTCTGTTGATGCAAAAAATCTCAATCGAACCCCTTCGTTTTCCGGAGATATTTGAGATTTAATTTTCATTGCATGCATTCGCTTGACGGACTGATAACGTTAATCTCTAATTTAGATAATATCTTACGCAGTCTGTGACACAGAATACACACTTTCAGGACGCCGTAAATTGAAACCAGTGTTTGAAAATTCTCTAGACTGGAAACATACCGAAAAGGCATTGGTGGGAAAAATGGATTCGCCCGTAGAGATTGAGTGTTAACTTTCCGTGTATGGCGGAGCCACCGAAGTACACGACAAAACGTTCAATTTCTCGCTAGGGTCTAGCGGGGGTTCAGACCCAATACGATACATATTCAAACAAAACATAGGAAACGGACCCTCTGATGCAAAAACATCCCATAGAACCCCTTCGTTTTCAAGCGTATTGAGATTTAGTTTCATCCAGACACATAATCTCTATGACGGACCTTATAACGTAAGGGCCCCATAAGTAGTGAAATTCTACAGTGAATTGCCCATCGACTTACATACAAAATAGCACTCAGCCAAACCATTGAATTTGTGATAATGCATTTATTGAATGAAACTTTCAGATATTATGTAAAATTAAATTCCGCATGAATAATGAAGCCGGATTTTTCCGCGGTGGTGGCCATTGCAACCAGGGTCCGCAGCCAATCATCAACTCCTTGCATGTAATATAAAAAAAGTATTGGATAAAGATATCAAAAAAATCTTTCATGGTTAATAGAACATATCTTCTTCACTTTGGCCACTTGGTGTGAATGGATGCGTTCTAATGGTGGAGTTATGTGCGAAGAGCTTGTCTCCAAAACATTTAGATAATTATTATAATTTATAATAATTCTATAAAAAAAATGTAGTAGGGATTTGAAAATAACTATTTAGGTACTTTATGGTTGAAAGTGATCATTTCTTAATGAATATTGAGAAGAAAACATAAGTATCTACTAGTTTTCCCAAATCTCATTTTTATTGGTTTGGTTGTTGATTTTGCTGAAATTTTTCACTACTATGTAGACCCTCCCTAGGGTCCACGGTGATGAAAATGCAAGCGACTTGAAATACACTAGCTCTTCAACCAATATCATGCGAGTACTCCCTATTAATTCTGGGTAAATTCCAGGAGCCCTGTGTAATTCGCGCTCTGTGGACTAGTTGGCTAGTATAATAGAGGGCGCGGTGGTATTGGGACCGCATGTACACTGGGTGGCAAGCTGAAAAATTCAAAGTTGATTTTAAGCCTTATCTTTAAACAAAGTGCACTCAAAAACCCAGAGACAGAGCAGAGACTGGGACAGTCCTTACGTATGGGGCCTTAATCTCTCGCGCCAGTACCATTTAGATAATCTTCGAGTCCTGGGACACAGACTACACCGTGGGAATACTTACTCGGACCGCCGGAGGGGCCAACCCTGTGAAAGATAGAAATTTGATGAGGTGAGGAACGCAACCCACACATTATGCGGCAATCAGCCTCTGGCTGTTCCTGTTTAACTTCTTTAGAATATGCATGAGCGCTTATTTTCGCTCATTACCAAAAAAACGAGCGAATTGGCGTACTGCTGTTTCGCACGCTCACCGAGGTTCAAAGTTCCGCCAACATTATAATAACTATTAGAACTGTGCTCTCTATATACTTTGTGGTTAAAAACTGTCACCGCGTCATAGCACGACGAACATACATAGGCCCACGCATTTTGGAAAGCCATTATTGAAAATCTTTGCGACGGGAACCGCTGACCAACCACATGATGCCTGACAATGTTCTTGGATTCTAAGGAACATTTTCTAACGAGGTCCCTGGCAAATCACAAGATGTGCACTTTCCCTGTTGTAGGTTTTACGTCCTACTGGCTTCGGGTCGGTAACATTTAAGCGTCCTCCAGTGAGTTTGTTGAATCAAGTCGCTTCGGTTCCCTCAAGCCTTTATTTTATCTATCCTCCAAATTTAGTAAATTATCAAAAATGCATATCTCTTGCATGAATTCTGTCGCGCTAAATCCAAACAAGAACCCTGTGTGCCTGCCAGTGCCATCGTAGACTACTTTTGACTCTTGTGCATCTGGCAGATTTTGAAGCTACCTCCCAGTTTAGGATGTATCCCCAATAGCTCAAGAGACTAACCGCTAAACTCAACCTCGCAAAACGAGTAAGCACTCATGCATTGGAGAATAATTTTGAATCTGATCATCTTATGATTACGTCATTCGGTATAGATCTTTGCAAATTCACTTCGCTATATTTTGATACCCAGTTTTGCCATCTAAAGACTGTAAATCATCCAAGATTGTCAATTTTTTGGAAAAATTAAGGCAGCGGGAAAGTGCAAATTAAAGATCCGAGGAAAAGTTACCAAACATATATGCCCGTAATGCATATCGATGAGAGAACATTCAATCACATATGGTTCAGGTGCCTTTTGTAATTCCACTCTCTGTTTTATTATTTGTTCCCTAATATCCTTGGAAAAGCTTATTCACAAAATTAGGTTTGATCCCGACTTGCGGTTGTGTTATGAGCATTTGCTGTTCCCACAGTCCCATCGGCCACTGTGCGGTGATAATGTCAAATAGCAGAGAATTGCGATTACAGATACAAGAACACCCGAATTTGCACTTAATATTATAGAAGGAACTTCAATGTCAATTGGTTCTAAAAGGCAACTTTTTACGTACGTACCATAAAGTAATAACAAGAACGATGGACCATCTGGAAGACTTCTATTAAGCATCGGAATCTAATCACCTGCCAACAACAGTTTCATCATCAATCAAACCTATCCCTGGCAGGCTGTTGGACAAACAGACAAGAAGTTATCCCCCATTCATTCAAGCACAACTTGACTATGTTCTGGTAAGGGAGTGCAATGGCATAATCGTTATGAACTGCATATTTTATTCTCTTTTCACAGAGTATTTAGCTTGAACCACAGAATTTCACAGAGGGCCAACAGTGTCCGTGGCTCTTGGGAACAATTTGAAGAAAGCCTCTGGAGCGCATTACATCCACCTGTTTTTCTAAAGCGCTAAAAACTATCTTAATAACCCACATGCAAATGACCTTGAAGAATATCTCAAAACACAAAAACAATGATCTTAAACACGCTCATATCCATTAGAAGATTTCAATAGCTAGGTTTAATGTCCTTACGCGAAAGTGCTTCTAGACCAAGATAGAGCACCTGCAATAACTTGACATCATAAGGTCCATTTTACCCAGGAACTAGACACAAGAAGGTTCTTCATGGTAGTAAACTGTTGTGGAAGTTTGTTTCCTTTGAGCCCTAAATGAATGAAAATTCAAGAACCAAAAATTTATTCTTAGAAAAATGAAAAAAAAAAATACACAAGGAAAAGGCAGATTTGGTGAGGGAATACGCGCCGCTGACGAGGGAACCCATTTTTGTACTTTTTAGCCCGAATCCGGAAGGTTTGTTCTAAATGAACGCCATTTTTTGTTGATAGATTTTAAGATTTTTCCGTGTCCCAATAAAGGATTTAACTCGTCAAATAAGTACTGCTATAAAGTTAATGCAAATATCTATATAAAATATGGAACATTATACATGTAGTATATTTATAGTCGTAGCTCTAGATACCCACTAAAATTAGAGCCGCTGCTTTTTTTCTTGATTGGGGATAGATGTGTAACTCTCCTTTATAGAAAGGCCTTCCCATAATCAAGTGGTGAGCTGTTGACCGTTTTTGAAGATTTCAATATCACATTAAATATAACAAATTACATGCTTCAAGTTGGCCACAACACTTTAGAAAGATATTTTAGAAACCGAAACTGTTTGAATCGCAACTTATGATCTATTTTGGTAGAAATTCATATGAAAAACAATTAATATTTGTTCTAATTTGTAAATATATATAGAACATAACACCAACATCGACCCGAATTCCCAAAGGGAATGATCAAAAAACGCTATACCAACCTGCTTTCGAATACGGCCAGTCTGTGGAAAAAATTTATACATGATGGTCATGATAAATACTGTGGGTATTTAATACACTTAAAGAACACAAACACTAAGCACTAATCGTCATGTCTACAACTGACACAAAATAGCACTTTGTGACGGTTTGCGATCCCCAATTCCAATTCCAAATCAACGGCATTGGTAAAACAAAAATTCCAGACACAATCCACGATGACACAATGATGATTATAGCACGTTTTGAAGTGATGACTACTTTGTGCGTAGAGGCCAACATATTGAACAAATACCGACTATAGTTCACCCCCCCAAATCCACATCAATAATATATTCACAATCAATTCAGGTTCATCATGAACAGTGAGAAAACACTGGCTAAGTCGACGTAAAGTATCATAGACCAGGCGAAGAGACATGAAAAGTAGTTATGTGGAAGACCTTGATCGCAGCAGCCACAGAGGTATGCTAAAATCCCACAAGAGGTCACTTATGTGCTACGATTGAGTTGGTAGTGCGGTATTATTCGTAGGCGCCTGTTGCAAGCAAAGGCGATTAGTACCCTGATATTTCCAACAACGGCTAAACATAGCAGAATGACTTCGGAGGTAATATCATATCGATGTTGGAAACTTGGAGCATGTGTGAAAGTTTCATGTCGGTTAAGGCCAGTTTCAGAATTGACTTATGTAGACATGTTTGAATCTACGACGTGGAACAGAAACAGAATATTTCTCCTTTAATTTTGGCGACGGCAAGAAAAGAGGATAAAGTGATGTACAGATTTCTGTACACCGAATGGACCAACCTATGGTATAGTGTTTGTCATTTCACCATGACTATATTTCAACGATGCGTGAGGCATTTCCGATCATCCAGCTGTGAAGTGATAGCACTTTTGATACAATCAGTGCGATTGACCCGGGGGGGGTGGGGGGCACTTGTAATTCAAAGGTGGTAGGATGCGTGAACCATAAACGTCATAAAAAGGGTACTTTTTCAAACGGCGATGTACGCGCGACTTGATTGGGTGTCAAAAAAGCAAAATGTGGAAAAAAGGATGTTTTTTCTTATCCTGAAATGTGATGTCTTTTTGTTATTAGTAATACTCAAATTAAGCAAGATCAAAAATATTGTCAGCAAAACAAGATAATAAAGGTATTATTAAACGACCCATACATTGCTTACGGTGTTTAATCTAGCAAAAACTGAAAATACAAGTTAGTGTAGCAAAAACCGACAAATACTTGTTTAGGTATGTTTTTAGTCGGTGGAAATACTTGTTTAGGGTGCATTTTGGAAGTCCATGTTCACGCATCATCTCCACCTGGGAATTAGCAATTCCGCCCCCGGGGATTCAGACCTAAGTAATCATCGGGTGTTCCAAGGTCACAGGGTGTTTGATATCTTCATTCGTTTTCCATGTATTTCGATTACCAACGCCCAATTCCTGGAGATTATATTATTCATGATGTATGCTAAGCTATATTTTTATATTTGTATATGGCCGATGTAAAATTGGATACATCAGAAGCAAATTAAAAGCTATCAATTAAGCTTAGAATACATTTATGTGTGTCCCTCATTGTTTTTTGGCGATGGTCAACTTTATTTAATGATGTGACAAGATTAAACCTTCATCTTTAAACAGATCATAACGAGGGTTGCAAACAGAAGGACGTACTCACTTTTTGTTGATTTGAGGTTTTGGTACCAAAAAAAATCTGTTAACACCTACAGATGAGTTAAACCACTAAAGCTAACTCAATTCTACTTCTATTGGGCCTGATAGAGCAAATAATACTTTCACCACATCTCAATGGTGCACACTTTTGGTTACTAAAAGAAAGCCTACTCTGAGTTTACGACCTCTTATGGGTACCTCTATTTGGCAAACAATGAGTTGAGCTTCATAGCTTGCAACAATTGCCATAATTGCAACCGCTTTTTAGCTCCCTATCCCACATATATTGATGAGTTCTTTTAAAACATTCCAACGGATTGACTGCTTAAACATCTGATTGACATAATGTTGTCATTCATAGGCATGATTGAAGATGTAACCTCACAGATTATCGTTTTCAGTGACCGTCAAAGGACGTACCGCAGCACTTAAAAGAAAATATTAGAATTTCTATAATTCTGCTGTTCATAATTAAAAATTGTTCTTTGTTTACTAAAGTTTATATAACGTTTGCTTACAGTACCATATATGAGCTTTATGAGATGTTTACATTTTGAGTAATGAATAGATTTGCTTAGTGGAAAATATTAAACATCACATTTCTCAAAAGCAGTATTTTTGAGTTAAGGCTTTCTGATTGTCAACCCTCGATAATAGGACCTGTCCGCAAACACATAAGCAGGTGTAAAATAAGTTAGGCTTACCAAACCGAGTTTTATTACTAGAAATGGATTATTAATAAGAGCAAAATCAGCTTTTGCTTTCTTTAGTTACCATGATTCTAAATTCTATTACCTTTACTTTCCATTATTGAAAAGGCGGCATGCTGATTGGGTTAATGTACTGCCTATTATTATTACTATTAATAATAATAATAGTATTAATTAATGCATTCTTCTATGACTCTCTACAGAGAACACGTACAGCCCCTTACAACTGATACTTAAAATATGAAATTAATGTACAACAAGACATATAGCATAATAGGACAAAATCCAAACAAATCCAAAGTTAGCAAACTTTTAAGTCAGGAAACTGCTTAAAGACACTGGTGGAAGGTGCCCCTCTAATGCTAACGGGAGTCTAGGACCAATGACGTTGAATGAGCTGTCACCAAATCTACGCTTGGTACGAGGAATAACACGCCACGTAACAACAGAAGAAGACCGTACCTTTCGTCTTGTAACATCGGAATTACTGTCCAATACATTATACAAATTTTAGCCTGGGAGCTAGCAGACATTTGTATCACATCTCAAGTACAAAAGGTTTGAATGATTAAATATGTAGACAGCCTAAAAGGAACCCCTGAAACGTGATTCTTAAGTGTTGCAAATGGTGCCTTAAGGAGAGGGGGCCAAGCCAAAATTTGCACAGGGGTCCAAATTGTATAAATTGATCCAATCGTGTTGAAAAGTATACCATGTTATGTGTTTAATCATATGGTTATCGGCTAAAACAGCAAAAATAATTATTATTTCATAATGATATAATAAATAATAAATAAAATAATAATAATATAATAAGAATAATATAATTTATAATAACAACATTTAAAGAAGTCCGATTTTAGATGCAGGAGGAAACTGAAGTTCTCGGAGAAAACCTGAGAGGACGGGTATGGATTGACAACCGCAGGGAATCGAACCCGGACCGCATTGGTAAAAGTCGAGTGGATAGCCACTTCACCAGTCCGCCCTTCTGAGAAATTTCCTAGCTCGCTTTAACGACGTCAATTTGACGCCACGCGTACACGCACGACGTGTACGTATGGAAAGCATACCCTATAATGCAGTATTTCACCTACCCTCAAATATATATTTTCTGGGTCACAAGGTGAAGGCTTCAAAAGAAACAGTAACACATGTTTGCCATAATATTTAGACAGAAATTCGAAAATCAAAGTGGAAATTATATTAATTTTTATCACCAAGCATGGTTTGATAGCTTCATGAAAAACATCTTAAACATTTGACATGTCATTTCAGCGTTCACGGGCGCACAATGAAGATGGTTTCATTGGGTGTAAATGTATCTCTACGCCTAACAATTAAGTTCCGGTTATGTTAAACATTACGCAATCTTTAGCTTCCCTCTAAAAAGAAAGGAAAGGAATAGAAAAAGGATGACAGCACCCATAATATTTTCTGTTCAACCGATTTCCGTTTATTACGTTTAAGCGTGCAAAATTTATCCAAATTCTCACATTTTCAACAATCGGCATTATTTGCAATTATTTGGTACAGCGATGGGGTGCATTTTTCCCATCGATGGCATGCCTTTTCATGGGAAGACTTGAGGAGTGTTTGCTTTCATCCTTCAGTATACAAAATATTGAATGCCTAGTGCGTGGAATAGTAAATATATCAAACTGTCAATTTTGAATTTTCTATTTCACGAGGCGAAGCCGAGTGAAATGGAACATTCCAAATTTGACAGAGTGATATAGTTTTACTATTCCACAAACATAGCATTCAATATTTGTTTTATATAACGATACAAAAACAAATAATTTTTCTGCCGTTGAATATACTTTACTATTCAATGGCTCAATCGTTATATAAAATAAAACCACATACATGGTTACGCTTCATTGATGGTATATTTCATCTTGTGGACTGATGGTGAGGAGTCTTTCAAAGATTTTGTCTCCTTTGCAAATGATTTTCATTTTTCATCCCTCTATTAAGTTTACTTCAGAACATTCAGAGTCTTCTATCGCCTTTTTAGATGTCACAGTTTGCTTGAGTGAAAATCACCTCAGTACAGATTTGTATACCAAACCCACTGATACTCATCATAACATTTCAGGGGGTTCCTGTCATCCTAGACATACCAAGACCGTTCTTCCATATTGTTTAGCATTCCGTCACGTAATTGTTCCTCTGACAGTAATATGTTAAAAAATAGAAGATGAAAGATCATCTTACCAGCAGAGGCTACTCTTCAAACCTGGTGAAGAAGGAAATTGAAAACGCCATTTCCATTCCCAGATCAGTGGCCTTACAATCCAAAACTAAACATAATCAAACACAGTCAGAACACCTCTCGTAGCTTCTCGTCTTAACATTCCACCCAGCTTTCCGCAATGTTAGCAAAACGCTTCATACGTATTTCCCCCTTCAGTCTTTTAATAAATGCTAGACAACCGAATTTGAAGGACTTCCTTGTTCGATCTCTAGTTCCACGAGCTATATCTCCAGTAAGGGGTTTATTCCTTGCGGCAAGTGTGCTGCATGCGAACACAAATATACATGGAAATTAAGTTTATCTCACTCTACATGCGCGAAGTTTCACCAGCACCACCACTAAAAATACATACGTAGTTCATTACATTGCTTATCATACAACGCTGTATATCTCTTCACATCTCGAGTGTGCAATCTGCAATATGTGGGAGAAACATTTAGACCTCTCAAAATTTGAGTTCTTGAACATTGTGCAGACATACGTCACCAGAGAGACAAACCAGTGGCCAATCATTTCAATTTGCATGGCCATTCTTCGGGTGACCTTGTAGTAATCGCCATTGATAGATCTCGTGTTTCCAACACCAATCTCCGCAGGACATTGTAGAATCATTGGATCCACACACTCAACACAGTTGAACCACACGGTATCAATATTAAAACCCAGCAGTCACTAGCTTTTCCATTTTAAAGCTTTGCTTGTTTTCAACTATGTCACATACCACAACTTGTGTTTTGACAATGCATTTTTATCCCAGTTGTCTCTTTCTTTATTCAGCTGCCACATTCTTTTCTTTGTTCAGCGACAAACTCTGATCCTATTCATTGCTTGTTTTATACTCTGTAGTGCTTCATTGCATTCATCTTTCTCACTGCAGAGGATGGTGTGCTGTTTCTTAGTTGTCTTCTAGGTGTTTTTAACTCGGGTTGGTACATTTACTGCACCCACTTTGTCTGCTCCCAGTTGAATTCAGCAGCCTTGACGGAATAAAGTGAAGGGGATACTGTACTGAATTCAACTGGGAGCAGAAAAAGTGGGGTCACAAAATGTACCAACCCAACTAACTGTACACTTGATAAAGGTCAGGTTTATCCGGCCGAAACGTCGCGTGTTGTCTTGTGTGTTATTTCTCTTGCCATACAAGTTGGTAGTAGTATCTTTACTAATCTTTGCTGTTTTTACTCATCCCTCTGTATACTTTTGGGTATCTGTGTTGTGGTTTTCCAACTGAAACTTTTGGGACTAGTTTTTCACACTTGCAACTCACATTATTTATTGCTATTCCGTACAACAACCGGCACATTACCAAGAAATTAGATACTTTAACAGTCAATCTTCATACCCAAAAAAATGTGTTTTTTTTCAACCCGTGTCGACTGGTGAACCTGATCTGCAAGTCTGATTGATTTCTTTAGGACATTGTTTTGGAGAGTCATGGTGACGCAGCGGAACTTTTAGGTCTCGCACCAATACGGTTCCACACGCAAACCTCGGTCGAGCCTGTAATTTCATGCGTTTCGTTTCCAGCCCATACTCGGCCTCGCGGGTTTTCTCCGGGTACTCCGGTTTTCTCGTGCTTCTGAAACTGGTTTTGCAGAAGAATATGACGTAGTGTGATTTAAAATGAAGTATCTTCATAATACTGACACAAAAGCGTTGATGTGTCGTTAATACAGTTACATTGATTTAGAATAGGTGGTGTTTTGTTGCTTCCATTTCCTTTACACTTTTTAGAAACGCTATGCTCTAGAAACGCTCTGCTCAGATCAGACGAACTCTCGAAAAACTTCAAATAAACCTAAAAATATCTGATCAAAATCATCACCGCTGGGCATCAAATTTCTCTTTTAGCACCTTATACTATCTTGGACTGTTACCATGTCAAAAAAGAAAAGATCGAAGCTAAGCTTACGCAAGCTGAGTGAAGAGAAAAATCACTCACCATCATCGTCACCAATTGGGTCGCCATCATGTCACCATTTGGTCGACATCTCCCAATATCATAGGGAACCAGCGGGTCACCGTCAAAAGAGGCTGTTCGATCAAAGGTTAAACACCTAATTTACCTGTGACTCTGCGTTCTTTGGGTGAAGCAATAGCAATAACAATTGCCCAGCACCTGATGGCGAACAACATCATCGGCGATATTGCAGATGCCATGTGTAAGGACAATAACGTCATCTCTAAAGTCACCAACTCTCTTAAAGATGAGGTTAGCCAGGCTGTATATGAAGCTCCGCCATGGACATGGAACGTGAATCAGCCCAAACCAACAAAAAAACTGCTCAGTAGCAAAGACTGCAGAAACAATTGAAAAATATTGATCTACAACTCGATGAAATCGAACAATACTCGCGCAGAAACTGCTTCAACCATGGCCTCAAAGAACCAGGAAACGATAACACCAATCAACTGGCAATTGACACCTTCCAAAAACTGAAACATCACATCAATAGCCATTGATCGATCACATCAACTTGAGAAAAAGAGAAATACTAAAGACAGACCTCGGTCCATCATTGCTGTCTGAAACCGTGATCCAAAATAAAACAAATTGACTAGTCATGAATTGAGTACTCAACACAAATTAACTAATTAACCCAGTGCACTGGTAAAGGATATGAAATTCAGTTGAGGTCAATGGAGATTCCAGTTCATGTCGAAGTAGGGAGTTGTTGCTTTTACAGGTGAAGTAAATGCTAGCATCATGTTCGGCCATTCACCACACATACCACGTTGTCGGCCACGCCCATGTTGAACCGTGCAGCATTCACGTTGACCAGCAGTCTCGGATTGGTTTGTAGCCCAAATTTATACGGCTGTATAAATACAATAATTGTATCCCGTACTAATCTATGATTTAACTTATCCGATTTAACTGCATTTAAGTGATTATTCATTTACAGTCTCTAAAATTGTTTATGTCCATGCCGCATTCATACGATGTATTACTGTGCCATCTTCGGCATTTAAATGAATAAACAGTACTGCAAATGCTTCAAAATTTAATGCTTGTGGAAGTCTTATGCAGCAAAATTGTTGCAAAGAGCAAAGTTATTTCTCAATTATTGGCATGATACTTTTGTCATGAACCAACTGTTTTCCAAATACAAAATGATAACCAAATTAAAATGCTTGCAAATTGCTTTTAAAATTTTAAACTGATCATAAATTCATAAGCTACACTTTGCACTTGAAAACTAAAACTTATTTGCTTCCATCACTCAGACTTGTGAAAATTTAGAAACATCTTTCAAAACAAAATACCACTCAAAATTAAATTTAGCCTCTTCGTCTTATTCCACCACCCAGTAAATTACAACTTGTTATATCATAATTTACTTACACGAAATCTTGACTATGAAAAGACCTTGGGTGGAGTACTCTCCTCAATGGAAACATCCATGTAAGCTAGGTAGGTAGCAGACCCATCTACCCAACACACCAAGTGGGCTCTGTTTGCTCTGAAGTAGCTTCCAAAAAGACCTGATAATGCCTTCTCTAAATAAAGCATTGCAAACCTATGTGTCTACCCTAACTCTTGGTATATAGCCTAACCTAACAAAGTACTTCCAACACCCATGAATTTCATATTACATTTTGCTTTGCTAGGCAAAATGGGCAAAGAGATGTTGACTCTGTGATGACTTGAGAGGTTCTGCACTGAGCTCCAGTCTCTCACATCACACAAAGGACGGTTCATACAGATAATCTGCATATCAATGTGGGAGTTGGTCACTCCACACAATAACTAGATCACTACATCTATGCATCAGTGATCAGAAGGGACTGTCCACTTTTATTTTAAGGGAGTGAAACCACTTTATATGTGACAATTGCCGAGCTTTGCTCTTATCAAGGCAAAAACACAATATTCAGAATCTGAAAGGAAGCGGAATCACAATAACTAATGACTTGACAGCAAAAAGCGTCGCGCTTATGGAACGCGCGAAAGATCTGGACGCAGTTGCCTCAGTCTGGTCAATGGACGGACGAATTACCTGTCTCCTAAAGAGCAACAAACGCGTCACCGTGACGTCAGAGGATGATTTGCGAAACATCAGCTAATTTCGAAACTATGTGGCGCCAATAAGTGTAATAACTCTTTGAACTTACCTGAACTGTAACTTAATCAAGAAGCTTTTGATTGCGGACTCTTACTGTGTTTAAACCTACTGGTCATTTGCTTTTACCGTATATTCTACATTTGTTTTATAATTCTGTTTCAATTTTAGTATTGTTTGCTCCATGATGCTTGTGCTAAATCAAAATTTCGTCTTAAAATTATATTTGTGATAATGGTATCCTGTTTTCCCAGTCGTGTTTTTGAGCATTTGTGTTCTGTAAATATATTATCACTGCGCTTCTTCGTGTCCAACACCGTGGTTTCTCAAATAAGCCAAGAGGGGTTCTAACTCTGGCTGTCTTCACTTAATTCCCGCATGTCCTATTGTCGGGGCATGGGTGGCTCCAGCAGTGGGGCAGACAAGCTTTCCATGTCCGGTCGGCGGTTCTGTTTCACAACTACAGGTAGTGTCCCTGAACTGCTTCCAGGTAGTCCCCACTTCTGCAAGGAAACACTTGATCCGCCAGTTCTGTTTCACACCTGTTGAGGCATCACCATTCAGACCATGAGGCGTCAGTTTTCCAGTGAAGATTCTCACCAGGTTTAATACTGATATGACTTGGTTGATGCAAGTCTTTCTTTCCACACGAACTCAAACTCCTCAGAGATCGATTCACGAGGTTGGACTTCGCTGCATCAATTAGCGCTTTGGCATCCAGTCCCGCTGTGCGGACATAGGTGCTTTCACATTATATTACATTGGCAGCTACGCTCTTACATACTCGCTACACTACGACGGAGTACTGTGAGCATTCGGCTAGGATGTTGTTGTTGGACCAAGACATCCTGAATAATCCGGCAGAGAGGTGGATCAAGCTTCTTGGATGGGTTGATCTTCCCATACAGGGCAAGTATACAATACACTATAGATTTATACCGCGCACATATCCCCCCTGCAGGGCACTCATGGCTCCACAATGCACCATTATATCAAATGGAATTCCGTCGATCTATGGGTAATGTTGGCAAGTACCCCCTCTTTTGCCATCGTTGTGCCAGTGAGTTTGTCAAGATGTTATTGCGTGATCATACTTTTACTCTTCTGTCCTTCTTGATGTGGGTCTATAATAGCGATAGAGAGAGAGAGAGAGTGAGGTGAGAGAGGAGAGTGAGTGAAGAGAGAGAGAGAGAGTGGTTCCCAAGGTGACTCCTTAGTAGACAGGGTTATCACAGTTCTCCAGGTGTGTTAACCCAGTCAACTTTTAAAGACACTATCCGCGATTCATCCCGAAAGATAAGAAATATTTGAAATTTGACGGGAATGCTTAGAATGAAGGATCTCCTGTTCAGACTCTCATAAAATAGTGTTTTCCAACTGAAAAAAATGCAGAAAAGGAATACAACAGAGTGTTCAAAGATATGATCTCCAATTCATTTATGTGTGGTAGTAAGCGTCCGCGTAATACGGACAGTATGACTAAATATCCGTTTTGTCTTATTAGGTTTCCTTTTAGACTTATTTTTGCAGGGTATGTTTAAGGATACTATAACTTGGTTGCAAAAATGCAAAAATCCTGATTTTTGATGATTTTGCGATTTCATGCTTAGCAAATCACTGATAGTAGCCTTTAACGTTGGCTTCACGGTGCGTAGATGGAAAGCACACAACCTGCGTCTTGTGAATGATTTGCACGTAGGTGTTTTTTTTTTTTTTTTTCCTCGTATTAAGGATTGAGTTCACCTAAATTTTTGATATCTCTGTGGGTGAAAGTTTTCCCCCCCTGCATCTTGTGCGCTTACAGTCCACAGATCGCTCATAGATAGGTTCCTCACATCCTAGGTTTCTAGGTGGTATAGATGTTGAACGGTAGTGCGAGCACTCTCCTTGGGGTAGTCCCATTCTTGAGCCTACGCCATCGGCTCTTCTTTGTTCTTACTGAACAAAGAACATCCTGTTTGCAAGCATTTGATTTATTTCAGTCAGGCAGATATCCTTGGTGAGTTCCAAGATCTTATGGAGTATTCTCTGTTATTAACAAGCTCGCCGTAATCTGCTGATAGATCAACGATCACAACTCCGGTTACCAAACCTTCTCGAAACCATCCACGATGTGTTGAGTTAGGTTGATACTTGTTGTTGATTTGCCTGACCGTCCCCTGCTTGTTCTGGTATGAGGTGCAACTATCACAATTGCGATACGGTTGAGCAGGAGACGTTGAACGATCTTGTAGGTATGGCTTTGAGCATGGGTAGGAGAGAAGGAGAAAATCTCTTCCCTATAATTGCATTAAACTGCAACGCCGATTATCCCACTTATATCACTTTGCAACTCATTTTAAAATCATAGACACCAACAAGGCCACTTCTCGGCAGGGAGTAATCTCTTCCTGTTCCATGATCATCGCCGACAGAAGCGGGCACGCTCCGTTGAACAAGATAATGACCTATGCGCAGCAAGGTATAATCCCCGCTGTTCCCCGATTCGCATGGTTTGTTTACATGTGGATACGAAAACAAAGAGATTGAGCCGATTACAGCCGAAATTCTGAGTATTTCGGTCCAAAAATCGTAAGATCAGCATTTTCCTTAGATGATTACATTGATTCTAGTTTTTGAAAACTTGGATGTTTGTAACGACGCGCGACGCGGCGCCGTATTTCTTAAAGTAAATGATATTGGAGACGAAATCTAAATCGAATTGGGAAGAAAACATTGCTTATTTAAACAATGACACCAAACTTGACAGTGCCCGAAGTTGCTCGTTTTCTCAATTTTTCCAAGTTGGTCATATTTACCACACATTGTGAAATTAGTTAAGCAGATGAATGTAAAGTTGTGATTTTGTATAAAAGCATCAAAATGGGCAGAGGGTAGAGGAAATTAAATTTGGAAAAACAATTAAGGAACCACCTGCACAGGTCAATTTCAATGTCACCTAGAGTCACAAAAGGTCAAAGGAGGTCAACAATTACAATAAAACATGCAGAATAAGGTTGCATAACTCTAACACATAATAAACATTTTCAGTGGATCGATTTGTGACATACATTTCTACTTAATCAAAGAGGTCTCTCATTCAAGGGACACGACGGAGATTTTCTGAGGATACAATTGTATAAATTTGCACTTGTTGTAGAATACCAACCGAAGATATTTCGTGTTTATTGAACAAAGAAAAGAAAACAAAACAAGTAAGGTTGAACTTGCCGCTGTCCTGATCGACATAAACAAGCATACTCGGATATCGTCATGCACGACAGAAAATACAAAAGATATATTACATGAAGATGGCATTATGGCTTATTCCCTCCAGGTTTGATTTAATATAATTGGTAAAATTGTTTAAAAAAATGGGAGGGGCATATTTACTGGAAATGTCCTCTAGTCTTTAAAGCTTAATACATAAACATAACCATTAAAACCTTCATTGAAGAGATACAGGGAATAGCTCACTGGGGATACAATTTCGGTGAATTGTTTGAAAATGCAAAAAGTGTATCACATTTTAATCACCAAAAGCCACAAAAATAGAACAATCGGATTTATATATTGTTAGACTTTTTACAACTGTAATGGCAAATTTTAAAGGAAAATCATTAGTGTGTGTCTGGGGGGCATGGAATACATCGTTTGGCGTCATGAAAGGGGTAGAAGGTCAAAATAGGCCAGGATAGAACAAACCACCGCGGTATGCATGTAAGGAAGATTGGATTTTATGAGCAGAAGCACCAATTGCGTACAATGGGCCATAGAGGTTGGAGAGAAGGAAAAAGCTCTATAAAGCAATAATAGCACATTTTTATTGAAGAGCGCCCCAATTTTTTAAAGAATTTTGAGATTTTTACATAGTTGCATTGGTAATGGGTTAGTAACAGGTATACCTGTGATGGTTAAGCTCGAAAATGTCTAGTGTCACAAACGAAGGAATTTGTAATTAAAATAATATTTCGGAGATCTCCTGATAATAATTCCACGGCTGCTGGAAACAGCCTTCCAATGTGAAATAGACGGGAAACAGCGCCATGTAGGTGTCTACGCTTCTCCCTTATGTGTAAATCAATTTATTTTTGCCATTGTGGTTTTCAACACATCGGTGGGCAAGGGGCTGAGGGCAACATTTAACGAGGGCATACTGTCGGGAGGAAGAAGGGGATTCGCATATTAACTTACTTGGAGCAATATTGGTGTTTTTTTTTGGGGGGGCAGCGAGAAGCACCCATTAAAAGTACAAAAATCAATTCATTTAAGACGGAAAATTGGTGTTATTTCTTCAATGTTCTGGAGAAGCTTTATTAGCAATTTACCTGACATAAACACGATGGGTTTACAATGTGCCTGTAGCAGAGAGCCAACCACACATTTCAAACTGAGCCAATAAGATTTTACAATAGTTTTTTTTAATTCCCAAAAAATTAGACATTTATTTCCAATAGGATGGTGGATTCTAATTTAAATAAAACGGCATGATTTGAGTGCAATTCAACATTCCCGGGTTTAATCGATACTCGTGTTAATGAAGTACTGGCACGAGACAGATGGTGTTCAACATTTGTCGCCCATACAAAGGAAGGGCGTTTGTGGTTTTCAGATACGCCGAAACTGGTCATAAATTACTCTGAACAGGCAGGAATGTAGATTAAGATTCTACAGAAATCCTCATTGCAAGAGACAATCTTGAACAAGTACCGTGAAATCGGGTACAAGTCAAAATTTGAACAAGAGTCGCAGTGGAAGGCGGGAGAAAACCGTCCAAACTTTACAGAACATTGCAGACACAGAAGGACAAATTTGACAGACGTGACAATGTGCCACACATCCGGATCCACAGATCAAGCCCTTTAACAGAGTACCACCCGCTTAGAACTGAAATTTCACCCTATAGAATGCAAAGAAGGCAGTCTTTCCAGAGCAACTCCCAACGCAGAAGAACCGTCTGTCAATGGCTCAACACAAGGCCTGCAAGATTTTTAACTGAACTGATCGTTGGGGACGAGCCACGTTCAAGATGAACGACATGTCAGCACATAAATTTGAGGCACTACACAGACCATAACAACCCCCCCCAGAGACTTTGAGAACTTTCAAAGAAATAAAATGAAAAAGAAAATAAAGAATTTTTTTTATATTTATTATTTCTTTCCTGTTCTTGTCTGAATCCATCAACTTATTACAACTTGGAAGGAAGGGTCCAGTGACTGTTAATATCGCTTATTTTGTTCAAACTACTGACCGCATCGATGCTCTTTCCATTAAATAATATGAAATTGTGGGTTTAAGATTCATTTTAAATTAGCAAAGGTGATACTTCCTTTTGAAGTTATGGGCCCATATAGGGTGTAATTCTTTCGGAGACACCCCTGTATATTAGTGGTGGCACAAAAGTAATCAGCTGAGCCACTAAGTTTGTCTATGTCTGTACGTGATTACAGGCCTGGTATTCTTGTGCACAGACTGGCACCCCACAAAAGAAGAAAAGAAAAGTATAACCAAATTTATCAGGATCAGGTTCAGAAGCCATGGCCAGGTCAGATGGGGGAGGGGGTAGTATGGGTTCATGACAAAAGGTCCACTTTTTGCCGATTTTTTTGAAAAAATGTCTAAAATGCACATGTAGAGAATTTTTTACAAGAAACACCACTCTTTGGGGGATGAGATGTCAAAATACAAAAAAGGACAATTTTAGAATTGGTGTTAGGTCCACCTTCACCAACCGGTCCACTTTTTTCAAAGTCCCACACCCCCTCCAAATAATCTTGCAGTCTTCCGCCCTGCCATGCCTTGACGGTCGAATCTGTCTTCAATTTATCCTTGAGAAATAACTGCTTCAGATTCAGTGGTTAATAGATGTGGAACCTATTCATTGTGTTAATAATCCTTTCCGTTTTTTCCTCTACTATGTTCAACTCTGTAAAAATGGAAAAACAGCACGAAATTAATTCACTAATGAGCTGATCTGATTTAAATCAAATCAGCATGGGAATTGTTGTGTTTTAATACTGGAAAGCATCAAGACTGAAAAAAAATGCAAAAACCAGAGCACCTATCCGGATGATTACAACTTACAAAGGTGTGTATCTGAATAGTGCATGCATTTTTTGTGCATGTTCATTGCCTGAACCACGGTACAGCATCAAGTAGGTGGTATTTTACTGAGCAGCAAAATGTTGGAGGATCTAAAATCCTTAAATAAATAAAAAGTGCCTTTCGTGATTTCAGTAATCCCCCTTCTGTTTTATTCATTATTCCAGATACCTTGAGAGAAGCTTATTCTCAAAATTGTGAGGCTTATCCCGATCTTGCGGTTTTTGTGTTATGAGCAATTGCTTCGGTTCACAAACGGTCCCTATATGCTACTTACTGTGCTGTCATTTTCTCCTTTTACGGACAAACATACAAATTTGCGAATTTCTTACAGACGCGACCGAATTGCACCTAATCTTGGCACACGGGTATAACGGTACGTTCAGATGATATAAAATCTCAACATTTTTTAGTAAGTCGGGGGGGGGGGGGGACGAGGCCGTGGATACGAAATGCCCCTTTAAAGCACACCCCTACAAGCATCACTAATTGGCATGGTCAATCTATCCTCGAGAACACAAGCTCACACGTCAGGGCCCACACCACTAGTATTCAATAATAAAAAGTTTACCTTTTGTTTTGATCCATGCCAACACACAACCAATGGAAGAGTCCAACTGGAAACAAGTTTGGAATCCAGAGGGTGACCTTTTGTCATTTTTCAACACAGCCCCTGCTAGAATTTCTCCCGAGGGAAAAAGGCAGATTTTTGGGAACGTGGACCTTTACCAAAATGTTTAAGTGAAACTTTTAAAACCAATCATTTTGACCTTTTCATCTTGCTTGATGCACTTGAGTTGAATGCAGCATGGTTTACTATTATCAACAAAAGTTGTAGCTGACTTGACCTGTAAAGTAACACAGGCCCATTTCCAGCAACATACCAAATTCCTTACAGCATAAAGATGGCTAAAGTCAAATTTTGCACATTGTGACATTGGTTAATTGATTTTTGCTATATATGTGAACGGTAATGCTCAAGATTGTGTATTTGTCATAAAAGAAGGGTTTTTGGGTCAGAATCAAGAATCTCTCAATTGTAATTTTAAACGGCAGGGGTGCTGGAACACCAAACTGTCTGTCCGTACCTTATAAAATAACCCCACTTCACGAAATGATGTCTTACTTGACTGCGTGAACGGACAGAACAAGTAATGGATGAGCCTAGACATGTTCCTGTTCCAATATTTCTTTTCTCGGCTTATGATATTGAGAATTTTTCCAACAGCCGTTGAATTATTATTGGGTTGCCTGACATTAATTATTCTAATTACAAATCTTCTTTTGTGACACATATAGAGTTCAGCTTTACACCATTCCCAGAAATAGTTTACTATCATGCACTTGCAAAATCTTCATAAACTTTTGAAATTGGAGGCACTCTTAAAGTGCTTGTTATTGCTTTATTAAATCATATAATGGGGCTTGCTTGAGCTCTAAAACAGTTTTTATTACACCAAGGAATATTAATGCGAAGCTAATAAAAGAGCTATATCTTAATTCAGTCAGTTGGAGGTGGGCATTTTGTCATCCCTTCTTCTATTCATTTCATCAGCCAAAATAGATCTTGTTTTAAGAATTAAATTTTACATACCCTATTAGTCAAGAACCTATAAGCTAATAAGCTAACGCACTGATATCATAAATAATCTGGGCCATGACCATCCTGAAGGTTTACATTGAAAATTTACTATATACTCCGATGCATATTTTCTTCTTGCATTATAGCTATTAATAGTTGTTAAACCTTACCATTGGTATAAAACCACTATGCAGTAGTTTTGTTACAAAAAAGATTACTTGATTTTACGCACAAAGCAACTGTTTCTATGCATTCATATTAGGCTTCTTTCTTCTTCTTATCGTGTCCAAACACTCAAATATGATCCAGCCAGAGATGGTACACAACTTCTGGCTCTTCACTGAATTTCGCCAAGGTTCCTTGTTTGTGCAAATTTTGCTCCAGCATGGGCAAACCAATAGCTGTCCATTGGCTGTGTGCTGTTCCACACACCCAGGTAGTATCCTGATCTGCTCTGCTTCCAGAAGCCCACTTCTGCAAGAAAACCTTAGATCGCGGCGCGGCCAGTTCTGGTTCTCAATCGTTGAGGCAAAATCGCCATTCATGCCATGAGGAGTCAGTTTCCAGGTGGGAGATGCCCAGGTGGGGAGATGCTCACCATGTTCAATAAACCGAATAGATGTTACATATGAGGCTAATTCATTGCAAGTGGATGGTAAACACATTAAAAGCAACACAAACATAAAACCCTCCGTTTCCGCCAACCTGTAAGGGCACCCTAAATGCAAAATGTGCCAGGTTCCAGAAATTTTCAAAGGTTTTTTGAGCAAACAGTATAATTGGCCTATTGAAAAACAAGATTAATTTTCTGTTTGAGCACAGCAAAAAATAAGTAAATCATCCCTCTCATTACATAAGCAAGGGATGTGAGAAGCCATAAACAACAAATGAACAGAAAAAAGATGGAAAAAAGGAGTAAAATGCCAAAAACATGCTGAAAATTAAAAAAGCTAAATTTTGGCACTAACAAAATTTCACAAAAGAGGAAATTCCTCTTAAAAGAGAAATTTCACACCCATAAAGAAGTATATCGGCTTAATTCACTTCAGGTGTGATTATACATTGAAACGTTCCAAATATGCAAACAAAAAAAAAACCCTGGTTAAAATGGGGGAGCTTCTTTCTGGAATGTCCTTGTGTCTCATTAAAGGGGCCTTTCAGATTGAGGCTGGCAGCCTACAGAAAAAAAAAAATGCATATTGCATTTGACTCCTATGTCACATAATGTCTGTCCCAAGAAGTTGATTTTGATTACTCACTTTTTATTTGGAAAGTAGAATATCATTTTTACTAGCCGTTCCCCCACATTATTGGTGTTGCCAATGTTCCTACATGTTATTGGGAGTCCGGCAGTTTTATTTCAGTTGTCATACATACAAAAATGGTTGGTCTGGTTATGTTTGGGGGTAAACCGTATGCAGAGTTATGCAAATCTGGATTTAGTCACACTTAAGGCCATCGTTTATTTTTGTTGTGGCTTCAAAACTTGCAATATTCCTTGGCAAGGATGTAACACCCTTCAGGGTCACAGATCACATAGAGGCAAGGATAATCTGTGTGCACCCCAGATGAGTCCTTGGACAAGGATTCTTCTCACTGAAGTGCAGTTACATTTCAAATGTGTACAAGGTAGCAGACATCAACTTATCGGAAAAGCATGAGGATGGTAAGATCTTTTAAGTTCAAGATAATTTAAATTTTTTTTAAAACAGAAGCTGAACGCATGAAAATGGGCTCAGCTAACCCCACACCTCTGTGCCAATCCACAACTCTCTAATTCAACTTAGACTGTACTTTTATGTCCTAACAGACTTATTAGTGGACAAACCCTCTTGGGACTGTAAAACATTTCCTTTAGATTCAAAACAACTCTTGAATGAGTTTATAAACAGTTTTAAAACAACACCTTTTAAGATTTTATTTCAAATCAAAAGCACTTAATTTAAATAAGACTTTTTACATGGTATAAATTTTTAGTCCAAAAAAGTTTTGTCACTAATAACAGACTTTAAGACTTAAACAGAAATCTAGATTAAGGAATTTTTGAATGAACAATAATTACCAGGAAGTAACTTGACATTATTTGCCTGTGATTACGAAAAAATGTTTGCTAATAGACAACATGCATTATTTAGCATGAATTGTCTGCCATTTTTAGAAAAAAACTTTCTCAATTGAATCTTGGTGAATTTGCGAGACCTTGATTGCGCATCGAAATTAATACAGTTTAACTGAGTATGGTAAAACAAACATATTCAATCTCAACTGATCCAAAACAAATAACCCGGGAGCTAGCACACATTGTACACATCTCAAGTACAAAGGTTTGACTGATTAATATGTTGACATACTGACAAACCCCTGAACGTGATTTCTTAATTGCCGCCCGTGGGCCTTAAGGAGATGGGGCCAAAAACAAAGTTTGTACCGGGTCAAATTTGTAAATTGATTCAATCTGTTGAAAAGCCACCATTTTGTTGTCCTAAACCATAAGGATTCAGAAAGGTATATTGTAATATGTACAGCCCAAAAACCGCAAAATCAATAAACGGGTCAATTTCAGTTGTACAGGGTCATTTAAAAATTGCTTTTCCGATTTAGATAAAAAAATGGTGCAATAATTGGTGGAGCTTCATAGGATAAAATTCAAGGAATACTTTGATGCCAATGCTTGCTTAAGAAAGTAGGGGGGTAACAAGATCATGCCCCATTGAATGCCATGGACGTTGACCTTCTGTGCCCCCTACATCGGAAACTAAGCATTTAAGACGTCAAAACTAATTCCTGATTTAATCCTATCAACTCCACCCAATAATTTGCCCAAACAAAAAAAAAAAAAACAAAAAACTTAAAAAAAAAATAAAAAAAAAAATACAAAACAAAAAAAAACACACACAAAACCCTTTTTTATCCAAATTGGAATGTTTTATTATTTTGTAATTTTACCCTGTACAACTGAAATTGACCCTATTATTGATTTTGCTGTTTTTGCCTATCACGAACGCTGAACTGTAAGGTTTGTACATATTACAAACTATACCTTTTTTCTTCTGCATCCTATACAAATAGCTATAACCTGAAGAAATCATGAAACCTCAATTCAGGCAAATATGGCTAAAATTCCACTCTCCATACTTATTGTAAATAGACCGCCTTGTTCCCAAAGTTTTCTTTCTTGGTATAAGGAGGCCCTATTCCCACTTGGGTACATACATTCAGTGCATTTGTTCTGTTTGTTCCAATGTTTGTTCACTGCTTTCACGCAACACGGTGAGGGCCATTGCATTTTGTCACAGAGCTGATCTCTCCTTGCGATAGAATATTGCCCCTCAACATTGTTTCATACAACAAAATATTGATTTTTACAACATTTTGTTTTTAAATTCAGTAATATTTTATCTCAAAATCCTGCAAAAGGGTCACTCCTTTAAACGTTTCAGCTTGCAACTTGTTCAATGCATGTAAAGAAGCACTGATAAAATATCACTGTGCAGAGGTAAACAACCATGGGTTCTTATAACATTTGATTACAATAGGTGTCCTTTGTCATTTGATGCATTGGGTATTTGGTTCTAACACACTTCCTTGTCATTCACCCAATATGGTCAGTCAGTTTTTCTTGATTGTTTCCATCCGCCCACTCCTTCAACTCCTTTCTGAGAACCAAATACCAACATCAGCTTCCAAATGTAACTCACTGGAACAACCTATTCCTTCCCCGATTGGGTCTGATATCTCTAAACAGATCACCTGTAACACAAATGAAAAACACTGTGAGACTTACACACAATTTTCAAATTTGCAATTGTTTATTTCACTAATCATGCAAGTCTACTGATTAGGGTGAAAAGTAAGACTGTGTCTTATCCGTATGAAGTGGGGAACATTTATGTTGTCCATCCTCCTTTTAGGCACATGACTGAAGGAGTTACTTGATCTTAGCATGCCTCTCCTTTGTTTTTAACAACAGATATCCTAAAAATTTCCCAGTATTTCAAGCTGATCTGAAGTGGTGTTGTTTTATATAACAGTGTTAATAAACCGAATTGCCCATAGGTAACTACTGCATTTGGTACTTTTTTGTCTGTGGACAGATAATTTTTATTTAAAAAAAAAACCTAATTTCAATGCAGAGGCAATCAAATCTGCAGTATATTTGGCATGCATGGACAGCTATACTGGGTAATGTTACTGGAGCATCAACAAACTGACAATGGGTTCCCCAAGAGGAAAATTACGACAGCAAAAAATAGTGTGGCGCTGCCATAATTACCCTCTCAAACACAAGCTGGCTGGCTGACTTGCATTGTGAGGTCAATATTAATATTTACTGGTAACAAAGCAGCGTGCGGATGGTAATGGCTTTTTAATCCTTACTCATAGTGTAACTTACAACTTAACCTTTCCCCAATGAGCACTCACTTTTTTCATGTAGGGATATGCAGTCCCACTTTCCGTCCGATTTTGGGGGTTTGGGACAAAGTGAAATTTTTGTCGAAATTTGAGGCTGTTGAACTGAAATGTGGCTAAAATTTAGCTTCCATTACAAAAAATTCCAAAGGGACCCATAACTCGTTCCGCACTGTACAATTCTGTATAAGTTATAAAATCTTTCAGGCATTTGAATGCTTCCCAAAGATATTTGCCAGGTTTTTTGGGAACCATCCAAAAAAAGAACCAACAACAACCTAGGCTTTTTTTGGACTCATTTAGAGTGCATTTTTCATGCTAATTCTATATGGCTCAATGAAATAAATTATTTTCGAAATATTTATGACCAAAAAAATTGACAACATTAATGCGTGTGTCACTGATATCATATCCGAATGCAAAGGTTAAGAACCGTTATGCCTTGGACTGGCACCTTTAAGACTTCTGAGAAGTGTAGAATGGGAGTCTAGAGCCATACATACCCGTACCTCTTTCCTAATCATTGCCCCTGGCTTTTCCTATTTATCCCATCCCCGTGTCCAAGATTACAATCACACAGAGTGATTTTTTCCCCCGGGCGCTTCCATTTTGGAGATACGTATGTAAAAGCTGTTTAAAAAAAACCCCATTTTCAGCATCATTGTGTCACGACAGACCCCATTTTAAAAAATTACCACTGTAACCAAAAGACCCCTATTGTTTAGATATTGTGGCAAAAATTTCCGAGAGACCCCTATTTGGGAAAACTTAGCAATTTGTCACCCAAATAACACCTAATATGAGTACTTTTGGCTGCTCTCACCCAAAGACCCTTATTTTTGGCAAGTCCTCTGTCACCAAATGCCCTGGGTTTGAAAGTGCCAAACCTTACACATCATTTCCATATGTGAGTGCCCCACCTCCAGAATTTTCATTTCAACTTGATATCCATGTCCAGATCATTAACTTTTAAATGTAAATAGTAAATATTTTTTATGAAGTATTTTAATTTTAAAGTCATTGAAAACTGCTGGCTTCATGCATGTGCTTGCATGTGCCTATTTCAGCACCATTGTGGGAGCATGTTGTTGGTTCTGTTTTGTTTGGTTATTTTATTCAATTTTTAATTAAAAAAAAATTCTCTTAGCAAAACGGTCGTGGATGTGATTTTGCAGTTTACTGTTAGGGTTAGTCTAGGTAAGTAACGTATTTTAGATAATGTTATGCTAGGGATTTGTGTAGCAACACCATGTGTTATGTGTAGCCGGCAACACTTGCCAAGATGATCAGCCTCCTTGAAAGATGTTCTCTGTAAACACGACATATAAAAAATCTAATTTTTCTTGTACGTAAGATACTCTCCTGTGCCTCATGATGTGTTTAGCTTTAATAGAATAACATAACTTTCATGTGTCAGAATTGAATAAGCGAACTCTCAATCCTCCGTAAATTGATTTAGTGAACAATTTCGCCTCTCGGTACAGGAAATTCGCTGATAGCAAACGAGGTCCAAACACGCCGAATTCGCACCGACAATCGAGCTTTGACTCAGCTTTCGACTAAGGTCTCACACTCGCCGTCTCGAAATATCCCTGTATATTAACGCTATACAACAGAGGATTGGGCATTAAACACATTTTCAAAATAGGTTCATTGAAAAATACATAAATTGTTACATGCCATGCCAGTGTTTTGTGTGTTATAAAAGTTCATGATTGAAGTTGAAAGGCCAAATGTAGAACGCCTATGTAGTCAATCATTATTATGTGTGTAAACTTGCCATTATTTTGACACAATTTTGGCAGTCCTTAGACCCAGTATATACTGAAGTGAGCAATATATATAGTTCGTTACATGGAGTTTGTGTAAATGAAATGCAACATGCATGTAGTTTGCTGAAGTCCACGATAATTAGTGAAAGGTATCACCAAATTGCAAGATATTAATATTATACAGGGTGGTCGCAAGTGTATACAAATTGAAGGTTTATTACCATGTGAGTACCAAATCAGAGGTACTGTATAAGGCATTAGTTAAAATTTGATTTAGAATTATTCACTCAAGTGCCAGGTGACGAAGAAAATGGTGCCCAGGCGGCTGACACAACGATTTCAGCCATACCCCTTAGCATGACCATCCCATTACCCCGTCTTAGTAGTACTAGCCAGGGTGATTTGAAAAATAATTGGAAAAAAATTCGCCAACTGTGGGACTCTTATGAAATTCTCACGGGGCTAAAACAAAAGTGGACCCACTGCGTTGTAGCCTATCTTTTATTCAAGCTATAGGGGTTGACTACTTGATGTGACACAATAATCTCATACAAAAGAAAGAAATGGTGACAAACAAACGATGGATGCTCTTATAAAGCTATGGGATAAACATGAAAAGGAAAATAGTTCAATATATTTATAAAGGCAGTATTAAATACATATGTTCAGGGTGGAAGAAACGTATGATAACTTATACTCATTTGTAGCATACTATGCCGCTACCTGTTTGAGTTTGGTCATTGGTGATGAATAATTAGAGATAGATAGTCACAGGGTGTGAAAAACAAAGACCTGAAAAACAAAAAATTGTGAACAAAGAATCATGAGAACCCACCTTAGAAAGTGTATTCAATTATGCAAATCCTATCAGCTACTGAAACTCATGTGATTGTGTGAAAGCAATAGCAGATGTCGTGCTTGTACATTGCAGTAGGGCAAAATGGGGAAAAAAAAATCCCAATATTGAAAAATTGCAGTATACTGAAAACTGCAAATATTATGTGGAAAAAAACATGTATTGTAAACAAAATGTCCTGCATTTGGAAGAAGACTGTAGCAACTGTCAGCGTCCAAACCATTGCAGCAAAGTGCACAAATAAGCCTAAGCAAGCAGGTCGATCGAAACGTGGAAAACTTAGGCACAGGAAAAGTAAACAGACGATAAGCTGACACAGGTTCTTCCAGTGACAGTGAATATGAGGCCTGCCCCATCACCGTAGAAAAACAGTCAGGTGAAAAAGCTGTAATGATATAGACCAATCAGTTCCGGTAAACAATGTTAATTGGGTACAAACAAAAAATTTTTTACCAGCAGAAAAAAGATGTGGCTGCAATGGAGAGTAGCAGGACAACCATACCAAGTTATGATTGCAAGTTGATAGGGGTGCAGAATGTAATGTCATTCACAGAGGTATGTCCCTGCTGATTCAATTGTGGTAAAGGGTATTCTGCAAAGTTGAAACTTTATGATGACACGGGCTAGATTCCCATTATGGTATATGTAAAGTGGAAATCAGAAACCCAACGATGGTGAAGCATATCTCCATTTCAAGGTCATGAGGTCGAGTAGGGCATGCCACTTCTAGTTCAATGCGGTCTCAAGCATGGCTGATTAAATGAAGTATAAAAAATTGCTAAAACAGTAGCCCTTTATGAAGAGAATCAGTGGTCAATTTCTGAAGTGGAAAAACAGGAAACACACAATATTGAAAGGCATTGTGAAAAATGGGTACAAGTCAAGACACAATATGATGTACAAACCAATAAACAAACAAGACAAACAGGACACGGACATGACACTGACAGTAAGCATGACAAAAACAATGATAAACAAAAGTGAAAATGTAAATCCACAACCAAGACAGAGACTCACACAGTATAAAGCAATGGGCAGCTCGGGAAACCACCGAAAGGGATTTCAAGCGAGTCTCGGTTCGGGACGCAATAAAAGCCCAAAACGGGCTTTTATTGAGTCTGCGAAGCGCAGATCAGAGTAAGTTTCGAACAGGCAGTGGCCATGTTGCTAAAGGTCACCCAACCTAGTCGTTTTTGCAAGGGCCGTTTGTAAATAGATGATTAATAAATCCTAGAATGAGTTAAATTAAAGTTGGAAATACAGTCTGGAAAATAAAAAAGTTATGATTAATTTGGTTGGAAGTATCACCATCCCCCCCGGTTTCCACACACCATAGAGGGCTCGAGGGTACATGTTGACTAAGCCTGTATGTGCACGGGAAGTCTTCCGGTCAGATGTAAACAAAAGCGATAGAATGTGTACAAAATACATACGTGTATAGGAATATAGATCACATATATGGGAGATACTGACTACAAAAAAAGCAGAGGAGATATTTATGTTTATTTACATTATCATCTCCCCCCAGCACGATTTATCATGCCTTACACTGAACGTTATTTAGCTGTTATTGTCTACGATGCTGTAGCTTCTACAATTCTACAGTAGCGGGCGATTTATCGCGGTACATACAACCCCGGCATGGCCGTGCCTGTGGACTAGCGGTAAGGTTATAGGTTCTAAAGTAATAAGTCTGTTAGTATGAAATGTCGTGTTTTCATAATGTTGTATAACTTTTAGCGTGTTCTTAGCTTCGTACGTGGAGTGGTAGGCCCAATAGTGCCCACTGTCAGGACTGTGTATATATGACTGTACCCAGCTAACACGAACGTTACGAAACGTTTATGAAAACTTTCCAATAGGTTATACTTCGGTTAGTATTTGAGAAAACAGATAAAACACGTTTTTAAAAAACGTGATGCACATTCTTATTACAAATTGGTTATTCAAATTTCGTTTATGGAACGGATTTACTACCTTCAATATAACCAAAAAATACGATTCTCATTAAGACGAACTAGGACGTTCCCAGGACGTTTCATTAGAACCACTAAAAAACCAACTTGACGGACCGAAACCGCGACGTTACCAGAACGTTTTCAAAGTAACCGAACGATTGAAATTGAAAAATGCATTTTGATGTGTATGGTGTGTGTTATTGAGTGTTTATTTGGCATTAAATAATAATAATCACGAAGAATAATAACAATAATATATTACAACCTAACAACAATAATAATAATAATAATAATAATCTTGAACGTAGGCTAAAAATATAAAAGTATATGCTCCATCTCATTCATACTGGGTCACCTTATCGTATCTACTAAATGGGATCGCCAATCCAATTATCATGTTTTATTTCAATTGTACATCATCAATCATTTATTTTCGAAGTCATTCTGAATTCTTCAGTCAACTCCTCAGCCAGGTCAAATGCTGCATGACCGGCACCTGCTGTCTTACCACGATCAGTGAAATCGACTCCATGTGATAAACAGTAGGTCAATGTTTTAAAACCAGCTAAACAAAGCGAACAGCAACGATAAGACATCATCACCTTTTGGATGGCTCTGTTTTAATTGTGCTCTATGTTAGACGTATTCTATACTAACGATTCTTCAATGTGACCTATAGAAATACTTCTTGTGCCTTCACCGACTTACTTTCAGGCTGAGATTTATATCTGCTAGATGCCACACGAATTTAGGAGACAACCACACAAGCTTCGCTTATATGTACCGTGTAATTACATGCTCCAATACTTTCCATATTTTGATACCAGCTGACATGGTTACAGACTCGTATCACCAGTCGATTATTCAACCAAGCTACAGCTCTTAAATAAGGGTAGAGGGATAGGATCTTTAAACTACAGGTAGGATTAGATCATTCTTGCTACTTCAATACATCAACAATGGACCCACCACAGGGCACAGACAACATTCAATATCATATTGTTCTCACAAAGTCATATATAGGCCTATCCAAAAACATCACATCGTGTTCCTTTGCTGAATTACACTTCAATCGTCAATTCGATGTTATAACACGAGCAAGCACAAACAACAAAAAAAAAAAAAACACAATGCTTATGTGGCCTATTCTTGCACGCTATATTACATCAATGGAGTTTAATAAAATTATTTCGATATATAATTTTTTTGGAAAACCTTATGTTTAATAAAAATAAAAAATACAAAAATCAGGACAAAAATCTGTGCAACGTGGCAGATGCGTTGCGGAACTAAACGAACGTTCTTGCTTACATTACAAAGGTTCTGGCAACCAGAAAAAACGTGTGCTATAGCAAAGTTACAGAGGAAACGTTACATATAAATGTTCCAAGGTTGTGGCAACCAGAAAAAGTACGCTATAGTTAAAATATCTATTTAAAAAAAGAAAACGTTTGAAAAACGTTCCAAAAACGTTTCCTCAACGTTGTCGAAAAACCAAGCCGTTTCCCACAGGTTTCGGAAACGTTTTGTACCGTTCCAAGGACGTTATAAATACGTTTTGTAAACCGTTTTCTAGAACGTAAGAAAGTGTCTACATTTTCAGTTACCAAAATTGTTCATGAAACGTTTCCGTAACCAAATGAAACGTTTTGACAACGTTATGGAAACGTTAAATTGTTTTTTTTTTTTTTTTTTTTTTTTGATTAGCTGGTGTAGTATAGTAGTGGGATTCGAGAAGAAGACTTGCTCGACGACTCGTACACAAAAAGTGTACGACGTATTAGTATTAATTAACCACTTATCATAGATCATGTCCGAGAGGGTTTAACAATTTCAGGATTAGCCCTGTTATGTATAGGTATGCAATGCCCAGTAGCTGGTATGGCGATCGACCCACACGCTTATGCCCATACGTACTGCGACATGGCTTGAAGAATATATCTTCATTTGAAATCATAAAAATTAAATAACACAAATTTTAGAATAAGATTAAAAATGCCACAGCTGACGGTTAAAATATTCTACAGAAAAGTATGCTCTAATGCAATGAGCCCATACACCAGGTTTGATCCCTATAGACTTTGATTTTGGAAAAATTCACAGTCGAGAGGGGATTGACCAATCAGTACCGGATTTTTGACCTTTCAATTTTAGGAAAGGCCCAATTGGGCTTTGTAGAGTCCCGAACGGGACGCGCTTCAAATCCCGTTCGGGTTCTTTGCCTAACGAGGGGGGGTAACGAAAGACCAAGTCTATGAGAAATATGCCCGTGTATTTGAAGGCTTTGGCTGTATGCCAAGAGTGTTGGTGCACGTTGGAAACCAAAGAAGACTGTAACACTGTTAAAGCATCCAAGACGTGTTCCCCTTGCAATGAAACCCAAGTAAAAAGATGAACTCACACGTTTGGAGAATTTGGGTGTAATCAAAACGGTTGACTGTGCCACTGACGGGTCTCTAGTCTGGTGACAGTTGTCAAACCAAACGGCAAGTTAAGAGTGTGCATAGATCCAGTGCATTTAAAACACAGCATTAAAGAGAAGCCATTATCCAATGCATAGTGAAAGACGTCTTGCCTGAAATGTCGCGCGTGAAAGGGGTTTCCAAGGCGGACTGTAGTGCAGTTTTCTGCAATGCCAACTGGATGAACAGTCGTCATATCTTACCACAAGAGCCCATGGGGCAATATCGTGGACACGATACCATTTGGGGTGACTACAAGACTGAAATTTTTCAGCAGAAAGTAGACCGTGTTTAGAAAACCTTAGAGGTATTTAAGATCGAGGATGATGTGCTGAAACTGGTGGGAAGGACACACATGGAGGACGCCGATGAAACGATCACGACAAGAATATGGAACAGTTTCTTGAGCGATGTACAGAAAAAATGCATCAAAGTGAACAGGGACAAGTTCCAACTACAAGGCGGACCAGTGTGTCATTGGAATACAACTGAAATGACGGACCTAAAAAGGGATGAGACAACGTGAAAGCAATTCGCCAATATGCAGAACCAACGGATGTGAATGGAGTACAGCGATTTATAGGAATGACAAAGTACTTAGCAAAATTTCTTCCCGACCTATCACAAGACACAGAACCATTACGTAGATGACGCCAAAGACACAGGAGGGGGGGGGTACTGGAATTGGACGAAGAACAGCACAATCCTGAGAAAGTCAAAAGAAGTTGGTCAAAACCAGTTTTGAGTATTTTGACTCCGACATAGAATAGAGGGGTCAGGAGTGCTCCTGACAAAGGCTTAGGAGTTGCTTTCTACCAAAAGGGTCAACCATAAACGACTCAAGCCAGAGCCAGTTACACAGAGAGAAGCGATAGTCGCCCAAATAGGAAGGGAGTTTTTGGCACAAGTTTTCGGTTTGGAGAGAAACCCTTTGTACGTATACGGCCGAAAAGGGCCTTATGGACGATCACAAACCACTTGTGTCAATATCACAGAAACCACTCACTACTGCCTCCAAGCGTCTGCAACGCCTCTTATACGCTTGTCGCAATACGACGTAGAAATCAAGTACAAACGTGGAAAAGAAGATGTATCTCGCGGACACTCTCTCGCGAGCATATCTTAATACCAGTAGCAGGTACCAAGCAGAAGGAGGAAACGGGAAAGTGCGAACAGGGTGAGTCAGCCGCCCAACATGCCTATCTCTTATACTAGTTACAGCAGATATCAAAGAAGCCACACTGCGCAGGATGACACTTGCAAAGAGTGAAGCGTTCATTGTTGAGGGATGCCAGACAATAAGAAAGCAAGCGGACCCACAGACAGATCATACTTTGACGTAGAGACGAACTTCATACCGGGACGAGTATTTTCGCGGAACTACAGTTGTTGTACCAAAGTAAACGGACTATCTAAGACAAAGACTACATAGGAGCACCTACACAGGAGTAACAGCACAATCCGCAGAGCAAAATGTGTTTATGGCCAGGTATATCCAATGAAATCAAGACTATATTTCAAAGTGTTGAAGATGTAACACATATCATCGGAAACACCCAAAGAGCCTTAATTAACCACAAAAACTTCCAGAGCGACCATGGCAAAAGATCGGTGTAGATCTTTTCACAGTTGATAACACTGACTATCTTGCTGCGTGGACTATACTCAGACATTTCGAGGTCGTCCCATCCCCCAGAAAGATGCTAGCGCTGCATAAAGATACTAAGAAACACTTTATACCCACGCTAACCGAACTTGATATTATCAGACAATGACCCTTACACTCAAAGCAATTGCAGACTTGCCAGAGATTTTGAATTCAAGCACAAGACCAGCTCGCCGGAATTTGCCAGAGCAATGGCAAAGTCGAGGTAACGATAAAAATAGCAAAACCTCATCAAAAAAAGACACAAAAAGACCAATGGAAAACTTGATTTGGCTCTTTAGAGTGGAGAAACCACGCCCAACTGAGGGGTGAACAACTCACCAGCGCCAACGCTTTTCGGAAGGAGAACCCGTACGCTTTTGCCTATCAAGAACTCGCTACTAAACCCAAGCTGCAGAAAAAGATTCAGAGAGAAAAAAACTGAGAAGCAAAGAAAAAAACACAAATACTACAACAGAGGTGCCAAAGAACTACCACAGTTAAAAAGAGGAGATGTGGTGAGAATCAAACCCAGGTCAAAACTAGCGAGAGAAAGTGTGGGGAAAAAGCACAAGGAGAGAAAAAAGTTGAAACACGCTTCATAGAGGGTAAAGACAGAAGACGGACGCGAATACATCTGAAATAGGAGACATCTGAGCAACAAATGAAACTAGTTCCACGAAGAAATACCTGCACATGAAACATCTCCCAGGTTCTAGCCCACCAAGTCCACTGAAGCCAGTCCCAGGCCAGAAGATAGAAACACGATTCTGACTCACAAACACAAAGAACTCAAACATTCAGGAGGAGACAGATAGAAAGCAAACACGGGCATTGAGACACCAGCACCAGAGAAGAAAGACCAATGTATCTCAAAGACTATGTTTAGTGTGTACATGTAGTAATAGATGATGAAAAATAAACAACAATTAAAACCCACACAAACCATACCAAAGTTTGGAAATCAACAAAAAGACATATCAGTTTTAAATTGGAGTTTTGAGTGATAGTGCATGAAGAAAAGGTGCCATTACTTTGAGTTGAGGATCAAAAGGCAACAAAAAATTGCTGCTAATTTTTTTATTTGTAAGTTTTTGTGCAAAGTCAAGAGTGAAAACACTCATGCCAGAAAGTAAACCAATGTGAAGAGAAAAGATTGAAAACAAAAATTGAAGTGTTGGTGTGGTAAAACAAAACAGATTTGTTTAGAGGTCAAAAGAGCATTTGACAGCGCCGTACAGAAAACGTGATTATTAATAGTGTTTGGGAAATGAGATAACACATGCTATGCTTAAGGGCCATAAGAAAATGAAACATTTCATTTCCTAAAGAAGAAAGGTGTAAACGATTAGATATGTTATGCTAGGGATTTGTGTAAGCAACACCGATGTGTTATGTGTAGACCGGCAACACAGCCAAGATGGACTCAGCTCTTGAAAGATTGTTCTCTGTAACACGCAATAAAACTCTTACTTGATATGCGTTTAAGACACTCTCCTCTGCTCTATGATTGTGTTAGCTTTAATAGAATAACATAAACATTCAGGTAATTGAACACACCACAGGTCTGACTAACTTAAAAACTATAATGCAGCATTATGAGGTTCACACACAAATAATAGTACTTACTAAAATTCTTCCCGATATTCAGCATCACAGAAGAAGGACTGAAGCTAGCTAGAATTTGCTTCACTAAGATGCCTGTTTTGCTGACAAAATAAGATGAGCCATTACCTGAATATGGACATAATAAAAAAAAAATATTCACAGTTAAAGCCGGCAGCCCAGAAGGTCTAAATGCTCGAAATTCAAGAAAAATATAACTTTGCGAATAGAACGTCCTGCCCGAGATCCGCTGCTGCGTGTGGCCCCAGTAGAGGGGTAGTTACTATGGGGTCACATTTTAACTGCTCTAAATCTAATAAAATATAGCTCTAAAATTATTCCTAGGTACCAGGAGTTTAAAAGAGTCAATTGGGTCACACGCGTGCGGTGCTTCTTTTCCAACATATTTGGGGAAAATGGCTAAAGGTCATTGGTTTATTCAAGAAAGTCACGTTTGCCATATCCAGATTTCTTTCCCCCATACATAACCTTGTCTGTGCTACAATCCGAACTGAACAGCTTCAGACCAATGAATCACACGGCTAACCTGACCCTATCCCCGGACACTAACTATACCTACTACAATGCAAGGCTATAGCAATGCCCTGGATTTTTATTGGTATTGAAGGTTTAGGCTCTTTGCTATGAGAATATTTCTTTCGAGGCAAATTATTTCCTGATAGTCTGAACTAATACAGGTGTATTTCGGTCTGAGAATGAACTACAATGCAGCAGTGATAGTGTAGAACGCACAGTCATGTCTGCTGAATTCCTCATTCAATCTAAAATAATCCTTCCATATTCGAGGGATTCTAATGTCAAAACGCAATGACGACATTATGGTGAATGAGAAAATCAAAGGTATATAAGTCTTTGGGGATATGTTAGATCACCGTTGAGAAAAGATCTTGATGTTTTTGTTGTAATATTGGCGTTGTTTTTTCGTTCATTTTTGGACTAAAACAACCTGATAAAAATGATTTATTACCAATATTCCCATCAAAGATATTCTTCAATATGATCAGGAAGATAAAAAACATTGTTTTCTCATCATCTACACCTTCACAACACTGCGATCGCTCCTTCGTTTGTGTATTTTTGACATTTACTGCAAGTCCTTGAGGGCACTTTGTGTTTGTTTTACTTCAAAATTCTCACTTCCGGGTCTTGAATACCCGATTCACCGCATGCGCTATGCGTTTGCTTCACTTTGTTTTATCCCAACCTCAACTCGCAGTGTAGCGCTGCACAAATCGAGGTGCAGCGAGGGGACTCGAGGAGTAGCGCTGCAAACTCGCGGCATAGCTAGTGATAAATGCTCTACCTCGGAAACTACGCAACGAGGGTGGCGAAGCCCGAGGGGAGCAATGATCTAATTGGCGAAAGTTTAGTTAAATTTACTCACTATTTGGTAAACCTACAGCTGCATTGAACTCAATATCTAAATTGTATTCCACAGCCCAGTAGCAAAGTATGTCTCTATCTGCCCCTTATGAGTTAAAGAAAGTTTTACCATGTACACCGATGGCACTAGAAATTCCCGTCGACTGACCCGTCTGGCATAGTCCATCTAGACGGACCCTAGCCTCGTTCCTCCCTGTGTCCATCCCCCGGTGACCTAGGGCCAATCAGCGCTCGGTGGCGAGTCAGTGGGGGAAAACGAGAGTCCTTCTAGATGGACTACATGGAACCAGCGTAGTAGCAGTGACGTCAGCGCCCGCCCCGCCATTTGTTGACCGCCAATGGAAGACATTTTAGCGCTTTGAGAAAGCCCCCCAAATTTATTCGTTGGATGTTGACATGTAAGAGGTAAAAAAATCTGTGATTAGAGTGAGTATTCGAACTCAGGATCGTCTCAGGTATTTATAGAATTCCGTTTCGAGGCCCAAATGCTTCAAATATACCGGGGAGAATGGGGGGATAAACTGCGATAAAAAAAATTCCGCAGCCTATCATTTGTACGGTAATGAAATACTTAAAGCATTTGAATACACTTTTTCCAGACCTCGCGCTGCGCGCTCGAGGCTGGTTCTAAACGGACTAGCATAGCGGCGGAGACTCGGGGTATAGCGACAGAAACTGGAGGTATAGCGCTGGTTTTTTTGAAACTCGAACGGCTACGCTGGGAAACTCGCCGATGTAGGTGGAAATCCGCGGTTGTAGCGAAGGAAACTCGAGGTGTAGCGATCGGACATCGAGGCGTTAGCGCTGGAAATCGAGGTGTAGTGACGGAAAATCGGGTTGCGGCGATGTAAACTCGAGGAGTAGGATGTAAACTGGAGGTGTAGCGAGGCAAATGGACAGATAGGCGGTAAACGGCGTGGTGCGGTGGGACTCGCTGGGGATTGTCGTGCGTGGCGTGCCATAGTCTTTGGTCCCCGGATTAGCATACAAAACAAAATTAAACGAGATGTGCGCAAGGTAAACGCGGTCACGTTACTTGTGAATCAATACTGCTGGAGACAGTTCCCTACAGATTCGAAAGTTTGCTAGCTACTCCCGATATGTGTAATTCGCGGTCTGTGGACAATTTGATCGCTATAATAGAGGGCGCGGTATTAGGACTGGCAGGGGGGTGGCAGCTGAAGCTGTAAACGTCTGCACATTTTTAGTTTAGCATTATTTTTAAGAATGCACTCAAAACCCCAGAGACAGAGCGAGACTGGGGGACGAGTTTATGTTTAAAGGGTATTTCTGACTATTGACGTCCACGAGACATTGTAAAACTTGTTCATCTCTCTGACCAACGTAGTTAGTCCATAGAAGGGCCCTCGTTCCTCCCTGTGTTCCACCCCCCCCCCCCCCCCCCCTTTTGACGGGCCACCGAGCGAGAAGCGCCCTCGGTGGCTCGGTCAGTGGGAAAACGAGGGTCCTTCTAGATGGACTAACGTAAGTGGAACTTACGTTGTCTTGCACGTTGATTTTGATCTTGGGTCCATTTTCATGGAAGACAAACGTAAGTGTAACGCTTACGTTAGTTTTGCACTGAAAAGAGGCCGAATGTAAGTGGCACTTATTTTGGTCTTGCATTAAACGGAAAAGAGCGTTGCACATACCCTGATCTTCTTTTTAATTAAGTGAGCAGGGGAGAGTATCTTGTCAAAGACTCGTTTTTATAAAGGCCGTTAGGGTGGGGGGGGGGGCACTCCGAGAGGTGCGCAGAACCGAGTCTTGGGAATTCACCCACATTGCCCAGCCTCTGATTAGTCACGCCACGGTATATCAGCGATTCTGATCCGCCCCCTGTTAGTGATTGACATTTCGTCAATTAGCGAGCAATAACAATAGTCGTTTAGGGACGCAACCATTAGATAATCCAGGGGGGGGGGGGGCTAGGAGTTTAGTTTGGAGATGATTTTTTTTCTCTGCTGATAAAAGGTGATTTTTTTTGCACAAGCTTGGGTGGTTAATTTTTTTTCTTTAAAAGCTTGGTGAATTTTTTTCTTACAAGCTGGGGGTGAATTTTTTTGTTAATCATTACATTTTTGTTTTCTTTCACTCAATCGCCCAAAGGTGATTTTTGGTTACAAGCTGGGTGGATTTTTTTTACTCATTTTATGTTGCCAACTTTTGTACTATGGGTGTATGGGGCCAGCAGAGGGTCACTTGTGAACGCTGATTGAGGACTGGCTCATTTTTAAGACGGTTATTGAGGAAAACCTCCCTAACCATGCTGGACAACTGCCATTTTGTAAGATGGACAATAAATAAATGTACCCCCTCATCCACAACATTCTTGTCTATACCACTAGTTATTGTCAAACACATGATCTTGGTGTCATAAAATAGTTACATATATGTTTTTCAATGTTTCAATCTCCTCCACCATTCCCACTGTGGAAAAAAACCCACAAATTTGTGTCAAAAATTTGTATTCTGCTGGTAGAGCAATTGATATTTTGAAAGAACAGAAACATTTTCCTTAAACCACAGTACCCAATAATATTTCAAAGGCAGAATCACAGAACTTTTCATCAACACATTGAACATAATCAAAACAGGTACATAACTCAAGTATTATTTTCATGTTTTGGTGTTTTCATTCAGGGTTTACAAATGAACCCACCTTCATTAGGCTTCAACTTTCATACAATTCCAATAAAGAAGCTTTTGGAGATACGATTTCAGATCTCACATTTTTTATATAACTAACTGTATTTTTTTTCATTGATTATCTTAAACTTCTCTGGAAAAGATCTTTAAATGCCACCTGGCATGAAAAAATATTCAGACATAATAAATAGACCCTTACTGAACATTTCCATAAATTTGAAAACAATTTGGATGTTATTTTAATGTCAAACTAAAACAGTAGACGATTTGTGGCATATGGCAATTTCTGCCATGGAAAATCAAGGTTTTGACATCCCTGCCAGAATTGATAGTGTATCTAGCATGCTGTGAGACACAATTCAAAAGTATTCAGTCCTGGAGTCAAGGCATTGTAGTGCAGTTTTTAGTAAGAAAACTGATCTGTCATATCAAAAAGGGGGCTGATCACGATACACAATACAATGGTGGGTGAGCTGCTGACTGCATGCTTGTCAAGGTTTGTAAAATGCTGGCAGTATGTCAGCATCTTGGGTTGAGAAGCGCGGCTTACAGAAAAATATGAGTTAGTTTTCTCTTTTTTCACAAATTGTAAGCACCCAATGTTTTTAAATTTGTGGAGAGATTTTTATTAAGTTTCCATCTCATTATATCTGGAATATTTTTTTCATGGCCATTGTGTCCATTTAACACCCAAGACAATGGTGGTACTGTTACACACTCAATCATCACATTCGTTGTATTCAGTAAGACTATTGAACACAAGAAGAAAGACCTTCAATGTACCACATTCCCATGTTTTGCACCAATGATCTTTACAAATGTTTATATAACTGATCAAATGATTTCTGATTACACAGCGATACAATCCTAAATAATTACTATGCTACCACACCATGAACATTGAATTACTTTGTAACCTGTTTCCGTGTACCATACTATAGCCTTGTTTACCCATAGGAGCGCGCCCCCGATTCACACACTCTGATGGGCACGAGTCGGAGCTACGTTTAACCTCGATTCCTGTCCAAAGATAGAGCCTGCTATGGCGATGCTAAACAATGACAACCCTGACACTTGATCGAGGTTAAAAGTAGCCCCGACTCGTGCCCATCAAAGCTAATGATACCTAAGTGCATAATTATAATTCACTATCGAAGTGTTTGCGTCATCCTCGTTACCTGTTCTACCGGGATCACGCTTTCCAGTTTGAACCCCCGCTCGAATCTGCAACAGTAGTGTGATCCGGTTGCTGCTTATTACGTCATCACTTCGATTTGAATTGGTACATTCTCTGACTCTGCCAATTTGTACAAAATACAAAACCAATTTGAGTGGTTTTATGATGATGGTCAGTCAAACATGTGCATTTTTTAATAAAAGTGGTTCTGTGGAGTACTTGTAAATGTGACATCCATGGTGCTTTTTTATTTGTTTGAATAAAACAATGAAACAAACATATATGTCTGAATTGGCAGTTTTTCACGTCTTGTGATTGTCCCCTTGTTTTGATCCCACAATTTCCTTATTACTGAGTATGATATGTTAATTGAAATTGGAAGCAAGGAATCTGAATTCCTAAGTTTTTTTCATTTTCATGGCGATTTATTCATCGAATCTAAGTGACCGATGATAGTTTTGGAAACACGATATAATCCTTTGGCCCCAGGAAGGACAATGTAATAGTGATATAAACCCTTTGGTATGCTCTGTTTCAGAGGCTTTGTGGAATTCAAGTCCGGGAAGGTCTAGTGCACCATAAATCGCCCGGCACCCCTACAACTGAATACAACTTGTGTTGGGCTCCCAGGGCCGGGGGGGGGGACTCCTATATGATGGCTGATATCACTGCCGTCGTTAACCCTTCTTCAAGTTTGCCAACTGTACCGCCAAAAAATATTTTTTTCATGTGATCTGTATCCACCCTCAACCTCCTTTTTTTTTTCTCAGGCAACCTTTTTTGCTTTGTAATCATAATCCACACATCAAGGGACCCAAAACCCCTATTTCATTCTCCGGCTTACCATCATGTGACGCCATCACACTTCATATACTGCTATATTAATAAGTTCAATCTCTACTGCTGAAAGCAGGTAGTTCATCAATGCTCATATCTCCTGCTATAGCAGGTGGTTTTAATGCTCATATCTACAACTGATAAGGTAATGTCATCATGTTCATATACCCCCTGCTGATAGCATGTAGTTCCTCAATGCCCATATCTACTGCTGATAGGTAGTTCACCAATCCCCATCTACTGCTGACAGCATATTCATTCAATAATCATATCTACTATTGACAGCAGGTGCTAGGTCTCATACCCATATCTTACTGCCGATAGGCAAGGTAGTTCATCAATTACCCATATCTACTGCCGATAGCAGGTAGTTCATCTCATGCTCATTATCTATTGATGATCGCTGTGGTTTTATCATGCTCATATCTACTGCTGGGTACTACTTCATCAGAAGGGTTGAGATAGGTATGTGCCCCGCAGCTCAGCTTCACGCATGGTTGAATATGTACAAGAGGGCGCAAAAAATTTGCATAAAAACATGGGTCCGTGACTGAGCTAAGATTTTTGCAAACTTTTTGGTTAAATTCCTAAAAATTAGCAGGAAATTTTTGGGGCAAAAAGGCAGGATTCCTAAAGGAAAACTTAGCATATACCGAAAGACCAATGATAAAGGTATTTTTTTTGCCCCTCTGTGGCCGGGTGATTTTTTTTTTTTTTTTACAATATAATGGTGAATTTTTTTGTCTTGTCTTAGTGGAGGGGCCTATTAAAATTTGGTGAAGTTCATGTTAATTGTTTGGCACGCTCTTATAAACGTATACTACTGGGTTGACTATTCAGAAATCGATGTTTGCCATTTTTTCTGTTGCCTTTAGTAACCTTGACACAACAAGGTCAAGGTCAAAATGGTCATACATCGTCCAAAGTATATCGACCTTGGTACCAAAATGTGGCAAATTTCATAGGAATATGTTATGATATTTATTTCTTATTTGCCCTTTTCGTTTTTCTTGTAATATATGCAAAATACTAACCTAATTAGATACAATAATATGCATAAATTGCCTTTATGCAGGCCCATCCCTGTCCAAAGCAAGAGTTAGGCCTCAAGTTCCTTGCACAATGTAGTCGTCTGTAAACACTCTACTCACTCTTAAATGTAGAATGAACCCTACACAATCCCCATTATTTCTTGATATTAGCCTAATACCCATGGGTAAGTACAGTACATTTACATTGCCAGTTAGGAGAAAAGATTCAAGGCTCAGAACTTCCTGACTGGATAAAAGTGAATATATTTAAACTTTCTATTGATAAGGACTATTACTTTTCTAAGGCTTATAAAACTAATAACCCTCAAGACTGATTAATGCTAGCACTTAAGACTCAGTGAATACACTAAACTGACTTTGAAGAAAAACTACTGTACTAATGCTTTAATGATATATTAATGATTCAGAGAATTATGGTAGTCAATTAAGAAATTAATACCTAGTAATCAATCATCTGCAAGTAACTTACACACAGCAAATGGTTTCACTTCTAGTGATAAGAATCTTCAACATTTTAAAGTTACTTCATCCACGATAGGACAATCTTGTAATAAATTTAAGGATGCGGTAAATTGTGATACAAAATTATAGTAGCCATTTAACTTTCCTTCCGCCCGTCTTCTTAACCCATTTTCACTTTGCTCTTCATCCCCTCCTGATGTTGTTTTTGGGACGCACGAGTTGTAGTTTTTCTACTAATAAAGCTACGGGCACAGACAAGAGGTGGTACTAAGCCTTCTTAGCTCCTGCACCCCCCCTTTGTCACCCCCTGCATATTTTGCAACCTTTCACTGTTCACTTCAGTCTTCCCTTCTGATTGGAAGACCGCTAAGGTTACCCTATATTCAAGGATGGTGACAAAAGTGATGTTAGCAATTCCCGTCTATATCTGTCTTCCCCTTTTATCTAAATCTTATAACTGCTGTACACATCAGCTGTATGACCTATCTTACTTTGGTAACAATATATTTGCATCCATGCCAGTCGGTTTCAGAACTAATCAATAGACTAATACTGCCTTTTAGATGTTCTGACTATATTCTTCTCAGATATGATAATGGTAAAGTACTGGGTCTATTTTTTAGATCTGAGAAGGCATTTGACACTGTTACACACTTCTTTAAGTAAATTAAAATCTTGACGTACACTATTTTGGGTGCACTAAAAATGCGTGTGAATGCTTCTTAGTGGTAGATCCAATCTGTTAATTATTTAATTCTACCTTTACTGATTTCATGAACATTTGATGTGGATCCCCAGGGTCCATTTTGGGTCCTTACTATTCATTATTTTTGTTATTCTCTTCCGATTTCTGTTAATTGTAAGTGTATTATGTATGTACATACGACACAACTACTCTTATGTAGTTCAGAATGACCCATTTCCCCTTACAAACTGACCTAAGTACAAACTTTGACAGTATAGCTAGTTTGGTTCAAATCCACACCAACAAACTCACCTCTAAATTTAGAAAAACTAAGGCCAATTTTTTATTTGGCAGTCACTATACTCTTAACAATTTTAAGATTTTCTCTTGTTTATGATACTGAAGCTGTTGAGAGGGGTATATAATTAAATATTTAGGTGTTTTTTTTTGATCCACAACTGTTTTCGTGGAATGAACATGTGCATATGTATCTTCCTATATGTGTCCAAAGCGTATTGGTTGGTCTTCGCAGAGTTAAACTACTTTCTTCCTTCTAGTACTGTCAATATGCTGGCAAAAGCTCCTTGTTTTTTCCTCATTTGACTTTGTATGTCGTGTTTGGTCAAATTTCAATGCTTATAACCATCACAAACTGCAAGTTTTGCAAAACAGGCTTGCTCGTGTTCCCCTGTCAGCCGACATCAGAACCTCAGTAGATAAATGATGAAAGATCTTGGTTGGAATAAACTTAGTAATAGGTGGGATTATCAGTTCCTTATCCGTTGTCTTCAAGTGTCTAACATATATCTCCTGTATATATTCATCAGTTTTTACTGTTTAGTCATCCAGTGCACACAAAAGGTAATAGAAGCCAGACTCAAAACAAACACCTTGCGCATTCCTTCATGGAATATTGTTGCTGGCAAAGAACTATTCCAGTTTAGAGCAAGCAAAATTATGGAATATCTTTCGTCATATTCGTACTAATTTTGTGAATCTATGAGCCTGAAAAAATGAATTCAAAAATGTAATTGCTCTATAACTGCTATTTGTATTGTTTTGTATAAATTTGCATGTTACATCCATGCTTGCAGTTTATTCACTTTCATGTTAATGCCATTTCTTTTTTAATCATTAACTGTATTATTGTATTCTTTATCAGGCCTCCTGGGAGACCAGTACATTTGTATTGAAGGAATTTACTGAATAAATAACGAAACTACTACTACTAAAGGCAAAAGTTGTTTTGTTAAAAAGTGTGCAAGAGAAAATGATCGATGATCTATACCAAATTCATGGAACGAGTCGTCGTTATTACCGTGAAATAACCACGATTCGCACTTCAGAGACAAAGTTATGTATACTATTATCTTAGTCTCAGTCACAGATGTTTTCATTATTCGATCCCATCCAGAGACCCTGGAAATTCTCGTTTGAAAGCAAGATCAAGTTACCCTATACCCCGGGGTCCTCAGGTTGTTTGGGTAGGGACGTGCCCCGAATAGTATCCCATAGCTTACACCATTTTTTTTTTGCCCAAAACGGGACCCAGAGCTTGTTACGCAGAGATGCAAATTTTGGGGCCAAATGTTAATGCAAATTTCTTTGCCCTTTTGCCCCAAATGTGTGACAATTTTTACTTCAGATTGAGAAAATTAAACTATATTTTCGCACCATTTTTAGAAAATTGGGTGTCCGCGTTGAGAAAATATTGAAAAACGACCCATTGTCATGCATATACCAACATTGGCATGGAAAAGGGGTCGATTGATATACCAGAGGGCTAAAAATGAGACGCATGTTCGTGACAAGGTCCCCCTATGGTCTTTTGGTGTTGAGAACCCCCCTGCATAGACCCAACCCATGCATCACAGCTGCTGTTAATGACCATGACCCTACATTACATAAATATGTTATACAGTTTTGTAAAAAGGCAAGACAAATTGTGATTCTCTTCATTTATATGCTGTATCCTTTTCAACCATAGAATCCTGAATAGTCTATAGCTAAGCGAGATCAAGTTATAGTCATCCCCCCATATAGCTGCTATAATGGCCCATGTTAAGTTAATTTACTGAGTTGGTGTTACACAGTTATAAAAAATCCACATAACAAAATAGCTCGAATTTTTGTCCATAAACATTGTCCAGAACACGGAAACATTGTTACTGCTGTCCCCGGGCTGCTGTCACTAGATTGATAGATGTATATTCTTGTTCAACCAATACGTTCACAAGTGTTATCTCCATTAGCTTCTTTCTTTGATTAACCTGTTTTCATTGAACATTGATCATTATTTCCCTGGTCTTATTGTAGAGTGGTGCAATTAATCAGAGCCAATAGCCCCTAAGGTAAGGATCTAATTGTTACAGACCTAATTCAAATATGGAGATGGGAATTATCCCAGCTTAGCAGCAGGTCCTCCGTCGCACGCCCCCCCCAAACACACAAATCCCCAAAGGTGCAAAAGGTCAACTAGTGCACCTATTTGTTGCTTTCTGACCAGTAAATGTCCCAAGGGTAGAGAAGTTTGACAAGAAAGGGATGATATTTCAAAGGGCCATTTTTCAAAGTCCCCGCATCCCCTAAACAAAGGAATTTTAAAAGTACTGTACACAATTCAGTTAAGTTGATTGGTCTAAAATTCACCCCTAAAAAGTATGGTAAGTGTAAATCCTACCCTTAATTAATAAGTTTGCAATATTTTGACGCCCTAAGCCAGTAGAAATTTGTGTCTTTTTTTAGGCTATCACGGACTACTCATTTTACACAAATGATCCGAACTAGCGACTAAAAGTCGAAATTTCCAAATCGTACACTAATGCAGTTCAAGTCCGGTCCAAGTGTTGAAAAGTCACCCCTTTTTTCAAGATTTCCGTGGTTGCTACCCCTTTTTAGTAGTTATCGTGCACAACTGAAATATACCCTTTTTACGTGTTTCTTTGGTCTCACATGATATCCCCTTATCAATGACATTGACCACCCCCGTCCTTGGATGGAAAGAATAATAAAAAATCACCCATGTGACCAGAGACTGAAAGATAACTAGTAACACTAACTTTTTTTTTTCTGTATGCGATCGTGGTTTCAGGGTATAACAACAATTCAATCCATAGAGTTGTTTAACTCCGTCTTAATCCAAGGGGGGGTGGGTGAACCACCCCTATTGAACTTGCCCAGTGCACTAAAATGCCAAAAGCTTCGTAAAAAGCTTATGGGTAATCGGTCTCTCATCCTTTCTGGTCCTTTTAGCGAAAAAAATGTGAAGGTAGCCCTTTCCTCGGGGTTAGCGTATGCCTTCAAAGTCAAAGGGTGCGGGGGGTTGCCATCCTACAGAATTTATGGTACTTTTTGAAAATATGCCAGTATGGCTCTAAAACTCTATGTTTAGTCAACCATTTCAATTGCCCTCATTAGAGCTAAAAACCGCATGACAATCACATATTTCCTACGATTTTGCGCAAATTGGATTTTCGACTATTTCCTGTGGAAAATGCCAATTTTGTTCGCACAATGGCTTTTATTTACGTCATTGTGACCCTGGTACTTATTTTTGTTCTCAATGAGAGGAGCACCATAACTACCAATTGGTCTCAATCATAAGCATCGGGTGCTTTATAACGAATTCTTGAGGGGTGGTAAACACCCCCCCCCCATTGGTAAACCGTGGTACAAAAAAGCTTGGTAAGATGAGGGATATAGACTACATCAACCATTTTTTTCTCTGTACATTTTTAATGAAACCACTTGGTTTCTTAGCCATGTGCATTAAATAATAGCAAGGTATAATGGGGTTGTGTAGGAATCACTATACTGTGCAAAACATGAGGCCTAACTCTTGCTTGGACAGAACTCAACCGACTGGGGTCTGAATAATGGCAAATGTATGCATATTATTGTCTCTAATTAGTTCTTATTTGCATATAACAATAAAACAAAAGCTCAAGTAACAAAATAAAAATCATATACAATAATTCCCTTGTGAAATTGGCCACATTTTGATACCAAATGAATGATAAAATTCTAATTAATAAAAAAAGAAAAATTTGACCTTTGACCTCGTGTCAGGATCACTAAAGGTCAACGAAAAAAATGGCACCAGCGTTTTTCTGAATAGTCAGACCCCGTAGAATACATTTATAATGGTTGCCAACAATTACAGGAACTTCATAAAATCACTCTCTGGAGAACATAGGCCCCTCCACTAGTTATCTTGTCTGAAAATTCCAAATTTTGCGAAAATTGAACTTGAGAAAAGCTGTGTTGTAGTAAAAAAGGGAGTTTCTTTCACGCCATTTCAAGCAGTCTCTTTCTCAAATAACTTTCCCTTTTAACTTCAAAATTGAGTATGTTGTGCAAGTGGATGAAAATCCATCTTTATCACTATTGAATCAAACCTCTTTTGTCTTCACTCCAAAATCAGAAGAAATTGAAGATTATCATCTGGTCTAATTGCTCTTTGTTTACATTTTCCAATATTATTTTTTTTTTTGTTTTTCCAAGATGCGTTTGCGCAAAAGTACATTAAAACACGCAGCACCTCATTACGCCGCAAAAATTCACCGCGCGCCGCGATGGCTGCGGCGTGTAATGTGCTTAAATTCCCCGCCGTTATGATCTTGGTTTGTGTGACTTTAAATGGTCAAATAGCTGTTTAAATCGGCAAAAAAAATACACCAATTGTCTGCCTGTACACCTTTGTTGGTAACGATAGAAACACATGTTTTGATGTTTTAAAATTGGAAAATCAGAAATCAATCCACGTGTAAACACCAAAGCCCTAGGGTTCACACTGCCCCTAAACATCCACCTTAATAATAATAGGATGAACATGAGATTTCAGTTTGAGCTTCTTACAGCACTCCACTCACTGATTTTCATCAATACAAAGCGTGACCTAGAGGAGAGCGTGGCCTAGCGGTTAGGGTGCTTGCCTCTGGACGCAAATTTACCATCAAAAACTTCCCGGGTCGAATCACAGGTGGGGTCGTGGCCGGCCTGGGATTTTTCGGGTACTATCAATTTGGTTTGTATATGTATACCAGCTATTGATTAAACGAATACCGCCTCTCCTCCATGGTCACTTGGAATGGGCAAATGGATCATGAAAGGACCCGTCCTTCGGAGGGGACGGTTTAAGCAGTCGGTCACGTGTACAGAGAGACACAAACTGTACAGTGTCATCGCAGTCAGTGTCGAATAACAGAGTAGGGTGGAAAACCATGACTGTTTCCCAATCCGCCCCCGCCTCAAATAGCGGGCCAGGTTAGGAGCGTTTGTATCAGGAATGGATAACACGCCCGGCCGGATCAGCACACTAGTTGAACAAATTGACACCACCACAAGCCACTACCACTGACTTGTGGATACGAGAAACAAATCAATACAAAAGTGAAATAAATCTGTTCAACAGCATGCTTGGCATTACCTTCAATATGGGATCAAATGTTAAATGAGCGCGCATCATCGGCCATAATTATGGTAAGCAATATGTGGCTTTCCGGGCACAAGAAACAATGTTAACAGAAACTCACTACCAAGTGTTAATCCTATGTGCCACTCTACCTGCAGCTGACGACACAAAGACTAAGATCGTAATTACAAAGAAAATGTTTAAAAAATTGCATTGCAATGAAATATGCTTAGAGGTAAAGGATTTCAGGATTTGAAATCTTTGATTATATTCTAGCAAGTTCTTAATTTTCATAATTTTTGTCATTGGTCCAAGTGGATTAGACTAGATCATTCATATTACTGCACAATGGAAGACACAACTACACAATTTTGTTCATTCAAATCCTACACAATAAAATGTCTTTAATTTCCATATAAATTACAATATTTGAATGTCACCTTGACAAAGTTGTTTCAAGTAGAAGCAACAGATGCATGTACTATATACTATGTCTGGCCTGGCCCTTTGAAGTTCAATGACTTTGGAGGCAATGTCAGTGTGTATTCCAGGGATAACAGGAATAAACACTGCATGCAAACTCATATCTGATCATCATATTATACAAAGTACCCAAATACCCAGGACAAAGATGGTACGGTCAATACATAAGTAAAAATAACATGACATCACCTTGGGCTTCAAGCAGGACAGAGTAGACCTATACTTGCACTTTTAACCCACTGAGCATACTGTGTGTGCAACATCCCATCTTGATCTTTCAAGTTCACTCAGAAACCAGTCAACTGCTTTGAGATGCATCGTAAACTTTAAAGAACAAATACTTCAGACTTTTTAAGATGATTTTTCATTGACCTCTTTGTTGTTTTCTTTTTCTAAAAATGTTAAGGCCTATTTTTAGAACAGATCTATAAAATGGGCAAACCTTGTCTTTTTTGCTCGAGACTTCCACATAGGTAAATGTATTGCTCATGTTATCGGGCCATATAGCACAGCCCTGGTCTAAAAACATTACCATTATTCCTTAAATATGGTAGCATAATTTATATGGTTTTAATATACCTATGCCTGTGAGTATAAGATTGCATGCACTTTAAAACTGAAACATTTCCTCCCATAAAAATCCCCACTCTAAATAGATCAAAAAGAACTCGCACTGCAATTGCATCACATCAAAATGCACAACCACCATACCTTTTTTTTTTTATTTTGAGGGATTTGGAAAAGTATTACACATGTACTCATTACTCATACACACACTTCCAATGTCTACTTATGATGAAATGATGAATCAGGTTCAAAACAAGTGATATCTTATATAATTATCAGGCGCGGCTCCCGGTAATTCTGCAAAATTTTGCAAAATCAGCCCATTTTGGACAAGTTTAGCCTTTCAGCCCCCTGGTAATTTTGACGCAAATCCTGGATCTGCCCCTGATTATCCTCTCCGAGAGGGTGTTTTGAATCAATCCCATAATGTTGGTAAAATTTATGTTAGGCAAATCTAGTAAAAACACAATGTTTAGCTTTCGTCATCGTGGGATGATGACTTGATCACAACTGATCGGGTTCACTGCTTTTCCCGCGGAGTTTGACAGTACTCTCATTCCTCGGGTGCGATGTTCTAAGCAGTGAATCATATACATGATCTAGGGTAATACTGCCAACATCACGGTTCATAGTTTTGTTCCCCCTTCTACGTATCCAGATTGCTTCTCGGATCTTCCTTGTGAATTGATTTGAATCTCTGTCAAGTATCTTTACCCTATGAACCGTGACGTTGGCAGTATTACCCTAGATCATGTATATGATTCACTGCTTAGAACATCGCACCCGATGAATGAGAGTACTGTCAAACTCTGCGGGAAAAGCAGTGAACCCGATCAGTTGTGATGAAGTCATCATCCCACAATGACGAAAGCTAAACATTGAGTACTTACTGGATTTGCCTAACATAAATTTTACCAACAAGTATAAAAACAATCCTACCGATGAAGCTATTCCATGAATCCCATAATGCATTGCACAAAACCCACATCAGTACATGTACTTGGGATAAAAATAGTTTTCAAGTTGTTTGAGAACCACAAAAGATTTCATGATCATGCTAAAAATGACCTAATGCTTTGATGGTCTAAAATGGGTGTGAAAGTCAGGGTTTTTATGTGTGAAGAGAATAGGATTTTTGTGGGATTGTTTTGTTTGCTCGTATCCACAAGTCATTGGTAATGGCTTGTGGTGGTGTCAGGATTTGTTCAGCTAGTGTGCTGATCCATGATACGGACGCTCCTGACATGGCCCGCTATTTGAGGCTGGGGCGGATTGGGAACAGTCAGGGGTTTCCACCCTACTCTTATTCGACACTGTCTGCGATGTACATGTACAGTTTTGACTCTCTGTACACAGGACCGACGGCTTAACGTCCCCTCTGAAGGACGGGATGCTTTCATGATCCATTTGCCCAATTCCAAGTGAACCATGGAGGAGAGCGGTATTCTGTATTTAATCAATAGCTGGTATACAGATCAAATCCAGAATTGATAGTACCCGAATAAATCCCAGCAAGTGCCACGACCCCACCGGGATTCGAACCCGGGAATTTTGATGGTAAATTTGCGCCAGAGGCAAGCACCCTAACCGCTAGGCCACGCTCTTTTGTGGGATCACATGACCTTAGTGAGGTGAAATTTTCCAAAACTGGTGCATTATGGGATGGACTCAATCCACCCTCTGCCTCTCCCCCAACAGTTCCCGCCCCGGCCAGGAGAAACCTCGGTGTGCAGAGGACCTCTGGTAAGTAAAATAGGCTGATTTTGTAATAATTTGTTGAAAACCCCAGGTACTTGCATGCCTCAGCACCCTATCTGTGTCCACATTAAGTCTTTGTCAAAGACTCGTTTTATAAAGTCCGTAGAGTGTGAGGGGGGCACTCCGAGAGGTTTCGCATAACCCAAGTCGGTCCCTTATAGTACCCGGTAGAGTATAAACCGATTACAGGTCTGTAACACAGACTACATGTAGGTACACTGGTGTTTGAACACAACTTAAAGGGATTAGCGCGATTTGCTAATCCGAAACATCGAAATAAATCATCAAAATTCATATTTTGTTATTGGCATGATATGCGAACATATCCTGTAAGTGGTTGGCTTTAAATCCTTGTATTAAAGACAGCATACTTTTTTATCTGATTTCTGTATTTCCTATACGTGCTTATCAAAATTCCGACTTGAGCTCAAAAGCCTTTCCCGGGAATATCACAACATTTTAAGCGTTATATATGTGCACCATGATCAATACAGTTTAACCTCAAACACAAACATTATTGGTTGTGTTCATTCTGTTCTGGTGTAAACCGCCAATCAGCTGTTAAGTGTAGATTTTGAGATGCCATCCTGTATGTTTATTTCTGGGAGACGGTATGACCAATTTCCTAAATACTGAATTTTTTTCATTTTTTGGTGGTTTGTTTCTACTAAGCCGTTATATGGAATTGTACACACCTTATTCCTGATTATAGTTAAAAGAAATGCATTTCCACATTTTTCGATATTTTCGCAATATCGCTGCTATCCCTTTACATCTTGTGTTATCAAGTTTTGCAGTTTTGCATAATGTGAAATTTGCAGGGTTAAGCTGAAGCCTTTTTGAATGCGACCTGGTATGAAACAATTATCTTTAGCACTTGAATTTCAGATGATAAATTACTACGAATATGTAATGGACTGAATAGTAATATGTAATGATCATGTGAACAATTATTTTCACTGCAGAAGTCAACGTGTGCATTATGCAAATTGTGACCTTTTGCCCCTTTTGGGTAGAATTTGGGGTACAACCCCCTTCGTACGGCCCTGTCGCATGGCATTCAATGGTAAAAATGTTCTCCTCATTGAGACTTCTGCACCCCATATCTGTGAAGATTACTGCCATCCCAACATGTGTTTAAAGTGGCAACGATAGAGGTTGAGGTCCCCAAATATTGTGATCAAAACATGTAATTTCACTATAGATTAGACACTCAAT
>JAMKCH010011247.1:0-28432 GCA_023653785.1 Ophioderma brevispina | reverse complement strand
AGGTAACTTCTGCCCAATGTAAACAATGCAACCTCCCCTGCAGACTCCACCCTGGCAATTTGCATCGACCCAATTGCAGGTGTTTTCTGCTACCATGGCTCAGTTTCTACAAGCCACCTAACATCGCTTCAAAGGCAGACTCTCACCAACTTCATATGGTGCACCTTTGCATTTAAGCTAGCGACTTTCACAGTCATATCATTACCTGGGCTACAGGAATACCAAACCTGATGGAGCTACCCTCAAGGACTCGGGGCCTCAAATCCGGTGTACAACTTTTGCCCGACCCAAGCAACCAGACACTTTCACTCTGGAATGGAATTGTCTACAAACCGCGACCTTGCTTTTGCAAACATGTACACCATCGTCATTCACCGTACTGTCTCGACCGCTTCCTTCCGATTCCCAGCACAGACCATCACTGATCGCTCAGGAGAGCCTTGCTAAGCCTGTACCACCAAAAAGCCAGTGAAAAGGTGAACTTCCCAATGCAGACTGGGCCATTTCAAGACCTTGTTGGTTCAGAATTGCCCAACCTCCCGACACAATCCTCCTCCAACTGGACAATTTCCCTTACCAGCACTGTGTCAACATCTTTATTAATATAGCAAAGAAGACCATCCCATGTGGCTGTCGTCGCAGTTATATCCCAGCCTGGGATGAGGAATGTGATAAATCTTTACACTGATTTCCTGAATTCTGAACGGCGAAGAAGCTTCATCTCAATACTGCAATCTGGCAAACTGCTTTGGACAGGAAACGCCGTAAGCGCCTGGGAGGATACGTTCCAAGGAATCGACTCACCCACTCCAGCAGGAATGCCCTTGAAGACTATAAACCGCCTCACCAGAAGAATTTCCCCACCATCGAAATGTTGTAGGCCCCAAAGACACTGCAAACTCAATTGCTGAGTAACTCCTCGCAAATGGTCCGTGTCGTTTCAAGAACATTGATAAGGATCACACTCGCTTCTGTCCAAAAAGAGATCACTAAACTTCGTCCGAGCTCCCAACAATGGACGGTCACTTTCAACATCCGTCCTCACCACTAGATGAGCTCACTACTGCTATCAGCCAACTAACGAGTGGAAAGGCCCAGGGACCTGATAACATCCCAGCAGAGTTCCTGATGCCATGCGGCCCATGCCTATATTGGCTGCCAGGAGTTCTACACATTAGCCGTCCTCGTGGTTAACCCCGTAACGATCTTTCATCAGCCAATGATAATCAACTGAGATCTAACGCTAACATTCGTTTGTCTTTTTAATTCACTGTTTGCCGTTTTTTTATCCTCACTGTATATTTACTCATGGCCTCGCCAGAGGACACTACTCTGATGCCAGTCTGGCACACGATGCCCATTATCAGTTGGCAGGGCATCAACCACAATATTCATCAATGGCATCTCAGTGCTCCAACTAAACGGGGAAGGTCCGCACTCACTAGGGCAAAGATAAACATCATCGAACACATCACCGATGACGCATCTTAATCGTCGCCCACATCACATACCGTCGTATTTTACAACACACGTTTTCCGAGAAAATCCCAATTCAAATTCTACCGCGACATTTCATGTGTATACGGTCGAACAAGCATAAAAGAAACAGCTACACTTTACTGTTTTTGAAGAAAATATTTTAAAGTCTAATATTAAACCATAAATCCAACTTAATACTGCAATAAATATCTTAAATTAGGCTACAAAGTATAGTCTGTATGTGAAATCACAACTAATGTATATTGCAAATACGACGCATATTACACCGTAGTTTTTCAATGTACGTCAAAGATCACTATGTGAAAAGCTTGTTTACGACATAACTATGAACTACGTTCCAAAATAGTCTGTATGGGAAATCGTGTTATTTTGGGATCGCAAAATACAACGCTATATGCAGACACTTGTAATGAATGGCGATTTTAAAAAATACGACAGTATGTGAATGCGGATATGAGATTTTGAAAATAATCTGTCTTATAACCAATTAATTAGGATCTCACATTTTGGAACTTTGTGGTTGGCAAGAACTCGATGAACTAAGTAAGTAGCGGAATTTCAAAAACCTAAAAAGTGAATACGACAGAATGTGATGCGGGCCAGACGGCATAAAGTCATGCGATTCTCTCCATAGACACAGCTACTGACGTTCCATTTCCGAACATCTGCGGCTACACCTAGCTGCACACACCCGGGGAGCGCTACCCACGAGTTGTCACCTTTGCTCGTAACTCGCCCAATGGAAGCACAAAATTTGCAACCTCACCTGCAAATTCCACCCTGGAATTGGCAACGACCCAAATTTGGCAGTGTGTTCATGCTACCAATGTCTACAACCACCTACCCATCGGCTTCAAGCAGACTCTCTACCAACTTAATATGGTGGCACCTTGCATTTACGCTAGCACCTTTAACAGTCATAGCATTACTGGGGTTATCAGAAACCAACCCTGTGGAGCTTACCTAGAGACTGGGCCTTTCAAAATCCGGTTTACACTTTTGCACGACCCTAGCAACCGACACTTTCACTCCCTGGGAAGGTGGAATATGTCTCAAACCCGCGACATTGCTTTTGCACACATGGACACCATCTCCATTCACCTTACTGTTCTCGACCGCTTTTCCGAAGTCCCAACACAGACCATCACTGATCTCTCAATGAGAGCCTTGCTAAGCCTGTACCAACAAGCCGTGACAAGGTGGAACTTCCGCAAGGCAGGCTGGAACCAGTTCAAGAACCTGGTGGATTCATAAGTGCCCAACCTCCCACAACAACCTCCTCCACCTGGACATTCTTACACAGCACTGTGTCCTGTGGAAGAAACTATAAACCGCCTCACCAGAAGAATTTCCAAACCATCAATGTCCAGACACTGGCAACTCAATTAGCTGAGCAACTCCTCGCAAATGTCGTTTCAAGAACACTGAAATAAGGATCACACTCGCTCTGTCAAAAAAGGGATCACAACTTCGTCGAGCTCCCGACATGGACGGGTCACTTTCAACATCCTTCCCACCAGTTGAGCTGCTGCTATCACCAACTAAAGAGTGGAAAGGCCAGAGGCCTGATAACATACCAGCAGGATTCCTGATGCAATGCGGCCCAACGATGTCTAGATTGGCTCCAAGGGTTCTACACATGTTGCCTTAACCAGTCCTTACCCAAGTTCTGGAGGAGGGCTACTAATCATCGCACTCCCCAACACAAGCCTAGGCCTGTCGACAAACCTAAGAACTAACGCCCTAATCACTACTGTGTGTCTCCTTCAAACTCCTTGCAGAGAATGGTCCTGGCCCAGCTGGAGCACGTCTCGGAACCCCACTGCTGACGAACAAGCAGGATTTCGCCGTGGCCGACCACTGTCCACCATATTGTAAAACTCCTAAGATATTGAGGAAAGCTTTGAAAAGCGCCGTAAGGCAGGCGTCTCTTGGTGGACCTTACTGCAGCATACGACACCGTTGGCACCAGGCCTGACACTCAAGCTTCCATGAACGGAGGGGTACTATCCCGGATTGTCACCTTGTACAATTCATCTGTAACATGCTTGAAACCGTAGCTTATTCTCAAGACCAGTGATGGCAGAATAGTCGTCTGCGTCGTCTGAGTCCACAAGATTCTGTACTGTCTCCTATGCTGTGTTCAACTTGTATATCAGCGATTTACCCCAAACAACATCTATACAATATGGCAACGCCGACGATCTTGCCCTCCTCCGCTCGTAAAGCACGGTGCAGAAGTAGAAAGCACACTGCTATCAGACAGTGGCCCTACTGTCAGCATAACTCCAGACCTGGAGACTGAAGCTGTGCGAAGCCAAGACCACCGCTCACTGCCTTCCACCTCAACACCAAAAAGGCTCATCGCCAGCTTTAACCTCAATGGAGCGCCTCTGCCATACAATCCTACACCAACCTACTTGGGAGTGTAAGCTTGACCGCAGCTTACTTACAGGCAGCACCTCGAGTCGTATGCGCCAAGGTAATCTTCGAGGAATACCTCCTGTGCCGACTTACTTGTTCCTCACGGGGTGCCAGCCCAACGACCCTACGTTAAAAATCCCAGAGCACCCAAACCCAAACCCATGCCGTGGCCGCTGGTCTCACACTGCCGATATGCCGCCCCAGCATGGGTGCAACAGCTCCTCACACAAAGAAGCTGGACACAGTACTCAACGAGACCTTAAACCATCACTGCTGCCTCCGTCCTACCCATCTGATTTCTACGCAGTGATTTCAGGCATTGCACCTGCAGTACTTCGAAGACACCACACTCCCATAAATTAGTGAATAAGGCCCTGCTGGACAACAACCCTGCGCATAACACTGTCAAAGAATCAACAACCAACTCGGTAGACAGACAGAGACTGCGCTCTCGCCGACCTTTCTCACACGCTGCCAACTCGCCATTTCCCATTCAAACATCTACAGACACGATACTGCTGGCTAGATTACTCCCAACCAATCAACTCTCTTACACCTAAGACAGAACTCCACCTGGCAGCAATCTCCACGCAAGGAATGGGTCACCTTAACCGGATTCGCCACAGAGTCGTTGCTTCAATAGCAATATGCACCAATGAGTGCCCTACCTTTCATCCACCGGTGGACACAGATTTCTCAAACCCCAACCAATCAACAGTGAGTTGGCTGCAACGCTTACAACATATTTAGCTGCTGCCTCATACGCAAGAAGAAGCAGAAGATGAAGGTAGGTGTACATCAAGGTTCTGTACTTTCGCCATTGATATATGCAATTGTGATTGATGTAGTGACGGAGAGTGCAAAAGAAGGTTTGATGAGTGAGATGTTTTTTTAATGTGCGAGACAATGGATGGACTGAGGGAGAAGTTTTGGAAATGGAAGGCGGCTTTTGAGAGTAAGGGTCTTAAGGTAAACCTTGGGAAGACAAAATTGCTGGTGAGCGGGGTGGAGAGGGAGGTGGTAGGGAGTAAGGTAGACCCATGTGGCGTGTGTGGAAGAGGGTAAAAGCAAACTCAGTGTGGTGTGAGAAATGTGGGAAATGGGTCCATGGGAGATGCACAAAGATGAAGAGAGTGACCCCAAGCTTGGCAAGAGATTTTATGTGCAGAAGATGCGAGAAGGGGGCTGGAGGGATGGTGGAACAGGAGGAAAGATTGTGTGATGAGGTGGAGTCTGTGAAGGAGTTCAAATACCTTGGGGACAAGGTTACTGAGGGTGGTGGATGCGAGTTGGCTGTGACTGCTAGAGTGAGGTATGGGTTGGTGAAGTTTACGGAATGTGGGGAGTTGTTGCAAGGGTAAAGATATCCTTTGAAGATGAAAGGAATGGTGTATAAGAGTTGTGAGAGATCAGTGATGCTGTATGGGAGCGAGACGTGGAGACGTGGGAGCGAAAATGAGATGGGGATTCTGAGGAGGACAGAGAGAGCAATGATAAGAGCAATGTGTGGGGTGAAGATGATGGATAGGATGAAGACTGAGGACTTGATGCATATGTTTGGTTTGGAAGAGGCGATGGACTGGTTGGCGAAGGCGAATATTGTACGTTGGTATGGGCATGTGTTGATGAAGGATGACGAGCATGCCTTAGGAAGAGCCTTTGAGTTCGAGGTGGGAGGTTCGAAGAGGAGGAGACGTCCAAAGAAGACAGAAGCAAGTGGAGGAGAATAGGAGGGTTGGGTTGACATGGTTAAGGATGGAGGATGCATTGAATCGGGTGAAGTGGAAGGAAGGAGTAAGAGCGGTTGCTGCCAGTGTGAGGTGAATCCGGCCACCCCCGTTTACGGGGACAAAACCGGATTTAAAACTTTGGATTTACTTACTAGTGGCAAATGTGAAACTTCAAAAAACGGTCTCACAGACCTACAGCCTTTATTACGAAATTAATATTGGCAAAATTTACTACATGAATTCTATTTATCCTCATGATGAGCCTCTTACTGCTAACATTGAAAATAATTGACTTCATACGAAGAAAATGATCTTTTACGAGATTCTTTTGTTCAACATCACTACTGCATTCCCACTTACTAGCACATATAACAATTCGCGTATTAAGCTACAAGCTTCCTTCGTGGAGCAGCGCTCTAAGCGATAGACATCATTGATTTTACTTTTGAATTGTCTGTTGTTGTCAGTTCGAGCCCGACTGTGGCCCACCACTTTCGACATATTAATATTATGCTAGTATTCAGTTCTGGTAATCATTATCTTTAATTTTAGGTATGTAGGCTAACGGTCACCCTGACCATTGAAATGGAATGGAAGTATAATCAATCTAAAATTGTACAAGGAAGTTGAAACATGCCAATTGCCCAAATCATTCTTATATACATGTATGTAATTGTTAGCATTAAGTTATTATCAGGAAACATCAAAGTTTGCAGTTCCATTTTTACATTGAAATGAATTAATGTTCATAATGTCTTTGAAGTATTTCGTAAAAAAAAAACATATATAAAAAAATTGCTACTTTGGACGGAAAATGAGACAATGATTAAAATGATCCGGTGATTTTCACCAACTTGAATCAAAATATTCTTCAGGACCATAGCAAGTAATATAACAGGGAAAGCTATCTTCTCTGATGAAAACAGTAGATTCATAAATACAATATCTAAATTTCTTTGAAACTTTTCGCGGTGATTTCAAGGGAATACAATTCACCCTAGTATTCTAAGCTTCCTTTGATGGCACACTGGTCTAAGCCTCGGAAATGATTGAGTTTAATTTTGGTTGTTCAGTCGGTTCGAGTCCGGTCGAGCCTACCGTATTCGACTTATTAAAATATTATTATATAGTAAGCCTTATTTAGTGCTCTCATTCTTTTTAGTTGAGAGATCAAAATTTCATGATATAAAGTTGAAATTCAGGTACTGAAAGTACTGATTTTTATATTGAGATTTTCATTTATACCTGTACCATTCATATTATTCACATATTGTTTGCACATGTAGTGAGTCATTTGTAGACGTTTATTCTGTGGAAAATTGAAATAAGTATAATTCTGTTCTCTTACAAAAAGATGTCGTCTGGCTAGATCGGGTTGCGTACAATGTCGTTGCATAAGTTTTACAGGTATTTCGTATAAATTGAATTATTTAAATTTAGGCTGTATGGAGGTTGACGGTGGGAAAATGGACATGTATTTTCTTTTGCATTGCAGAAGAAATGGGACCAAGTTTGCCAATGGGGGCAGACGCACTTGAGTATACTTGGTCAGTTGGACATTGATTAACTTTATATGGCTCGTGTTATATAGCCTCCATTTATCTGATTAAGCTTTTAAAAATATTATTTTCTCAATTTTATTTGAGAAAGGATTTCTCACAGGAGAAGTACTTTGTTTACTATAAAAGAGAGTAGGTGATTTCCCCAGTGTTGTTTATGCAAAATGCACCTGTTAGATAGATTGCACAATAAGGGAAATGGGGAATTCCCCAAGATGTAAACTTAGAAACTGAGTCAACTTGTTTATGCTTTGAGATCAAAACATTGCATGACCTGGGAATTCCCCCATGGAGTTATAAATGTGAAATGATGCAATTCAGATGAGGTAATTTTTGTGAAATCTGATTTGACAGTGCTAGGTATGTTTTTATCATATAATGTTGTAATATCTATTTTAGGTATTAGGAAATACTAGTTATGAAATATTGTGTATATATTAAGGAGAACTTGGCCAGAAGATTCGCCAGAGTAGTTGTAATCAGGAGCTAAATATGAGCTCTGGAGCTATACAGTATAATTATAGCTAGTTTTAATCTACAATAATGGTAGATTTGAGTTCTACATCTAGTGCCAGGATTTAATACTTTGGATGCCGCCGGAGCTTGATAGCTAAATTGTCTGTTGTCGTCTTTTAAGCCAAAGAGCTTCAGTTTTTGGAATAAAAAAGGGATTCCAATTTGTGGTCCTATATGAGGACATAGCTACAGACTGATGGTGGTATATTACCTGGATTTTATTATTGTGGAACATTACTCTCGTCGAGGGAAAGCCCCGTCGTCTTGAACTGCTGGACAAGATTACCTTCAGGACTGAGAAGATTCCCTTGGAATATACACCTGGCACAAAAAGTATCTCGGCATGTTTTTCGTTCAGTATTGTGCCAAAGTCCTACAATTTTGAAAGATTTTGAAATATTCATTTTGTTGTCTAGGTCTTGCTCTTTCATTTAATACCTTGCTTGTAAAAAAGCGTGCAGAAATGGCTGAGATAGAATGCCCGAAAGACGCAAACCCCCAAAACCAAAAGTTGCAGTTTTGGGATTTTTCAATGGGCTTTGCAGTGTACTAGACACGAACACGCGGACCACAATCAATATTGCAAGTAGGCTTTCTCGCTCATTCAGTCGGAAAACATCTTTGTGTGAAATTAATACACACATATTATTGCGTTGTACCACACAGTGACCATTGAAAAATCCCAAAACTGCAACTTTTGGTTTGGGGGGTTTGCGTCTTTCGGGCACTCTAACTCAGCCATTTTTGCACGCTTTTTTACAAGTGAGGTGTTAAATGAAAGAGCAAGACATAGGCAACAAAATGTATATTTCGAAAACTTTCAAAATGGTCTGACTTTGGCACAATACTGATTGAAAAACATGCCGAGATACTTTTTGTGCCAGGTGTATTACCTGAGGAGTTTTATGCAAACTTGTGCGCTGTCATTTTGGAGTCTTTCGCCTGCGAGGACATATCAATCGTTTGACTGCAACGCTTCTTGTGCTTCTTCTTTACAATTAAGTATAAATCATAAATTGTGTGTAATTTTACTATATATGTAATGTTGTTTTGGACATACCAAATTCTTGAACCAATTACAAATCATTAATATCTGTTATATTATATAAAATTTAGATCACTTGTGCACAAAGGCTCATTTGTTTGTGTTTGAAAGGTATTTCTGACCTTTGACGCCTACGAGACGTCATAACACTCGTACTCTTTTTAAAACTTGGTGGGTTTTTTTTACGTTGCCACGTTTTTTTGGTAGATGATATAACAAACATTTCGTACGTAATACAAGCCATAGGGTTATGATCAACTGTTTGGGATGTCTGCGTCTTTACGAAAAACATAACGTTATGACCCATAAAGACGATTCATGACCTGCTGTTATAAAGTCAAATGTCAAAATATGGTCATATCATCGTTGAACTGCAACGCTTTTCTTTTGGACATTCTGTTTACAATTAAGTATAATCATAAATTGTGGTTGTAATTTTACTATATGATGTAATGTTGTTTTGGACATACCCAATTCTTGAACTCAATTACAATCATTAATATCTGTTAATAATTATATACAATTAGACACTTGTGCCACAAGGTCATTTTGTTGTTTTTTGAAAGGTATTTCTGACCTTTGACGCCTACGAGACGTCATAACACTCGTACTCCTTTTTAAAACTTGGTGGTTTTTACGTTGTCAACGTTTTTTGTGATTGAGTATAAACACACATTTCCTGTTACATTTAATACTAAGCCATGAGGTTATCTGAATCAAATTTGATGTCGCTTCGTGACGAAAAACATAACGTTATGACCCATAAAGACGATTCATGACCTGCTGTGATAAAGTCAAAGTCAAAATATGGTCCCCCACTTAAACGGTATTTTTGTGACGTTCATCTTTCTGTGGCTCTATTCCCTTTGTATATATGTATGTATATATTTTTATTTTTGCCTTTTTTTCAGTTTGTGAATTGACACCGTTTCCGAAGTGTAGGTACTTTACTTGTAAGTCTGCGTCTGTGAAACAATGTCTTCTATGCGAACATGAGTATGGCGATGAACTTGGAAATGCGTATACACATAGTGATGAAGACGGAGGAAAATGTGCAAGTACGTATTATACCTTACTTGTATCACTGCCACCTATGGCCTAAGTACATCACATCATGCTGATTTTTAGTATAATTTTGATATAATATTTTTTTTACGTTTTCACGGCCAACAAAATTCCTTTGGTTTTGAAAGTGGCAGACTTCAATTTATTATTCAATTTCTAGGCGGGTACACGCCAGATCCTGAAGATTTCAATGGGTGGGGGATGTGGAGGGGGTGAGAAATCTCCCCAAATACAAACTGCAGTTATATTTCAAATCATATTATAGAATGTGATGCTATGGCCTGAACCCCGTGGATAACATGGTAGCATTGTAAGGTCTCTGATTAAATACGGGACATTAGGCAATTATTTGTCATAAAAAAACGCCAATGTTTAGTAAGGGTGGAAGATGAAAAAAGATAAACGATAAAATTAGGCTCCAAGTAATCCAATTTAGCTGATTTACACCAACGTGTCATGTTGCAATGATCAAAATTATGTATAGTTTGCCTTGTCTGCGGGTAATATTAGCTAGAAGGTGATACTTGTCATCACGGGTTAAAAGTAGAAATAAACCAATTCCTAAAAAAAATGAGTCAATTTGTTTTTCCTATTAACACTTAACAGAGGGTTCCTAGGGGTTCATTTTTTGTTTTTCGGCCGGCGTTTTTTTAACGCTGCAATATATTTGGTTTATATTTTTGTATTTGTCTAACTTTTAGTTGCGCTTGCATTAGTGCAAAAAAAATCAAATCCATCGCGTCGTTTTTGCGTTAATTAGCATGGGTCCCTAGGCGCCCCCCCTTATGCACTAACGGAAGTGCCCATGACAAAAATTAAAAATCTTAATAGAGTTTCTGCGATTCTGATTATCATAATGCATACACCTAGTGACATAAGCAAAGTAAATAATTAATCAAAAAATTCTTGGAAAGTATAGTAGGCCAATGGTGTCATAATATTTCATATACATCGTACAGCGGTTTACTGTAGGAACAAGTAAACCTAAAAAATATAAAAAGGCACGAGACATTTCTATTTGTGCTTAATATGTTAAATATAGTTCATCCTTCACCAATTAAAGCAATCAGCAAGTCTAGGTGAATCAGTGCCGTAGAAAATGCAGAAATGAATAAGTGTCTTTTACGCACATTTTGACACAAAATTAAAATCAATGTTTTGCCCCTAGTTTTCTTACTGAACAATTTTTTTCAGTTTTTATTTCTTAATTGTTTGAAATTGTTCGATGTCTTTGAATCCTTCTAGCATGTGGTGGATTTCATCTAAAAATTCCTTTGGGAAAGTGGTTATAATAGTGAATGGGTCCCTAGGAGCCCCCCCCCCCCCCATGCACTATTTTTTTTTTTTTTTTTTTTTGCCCAAAATATTATGCCATTATGCGTTTTAATGATAATTAGCATAAATAAGCATTTTGGTTGCGCTATTCAAAACTTGTTTTGCACCTTAAATCGTACCGAAGTGACTTTTTTAAAGTTTTAATTTCAGCAATGCAAATGCATTTATGGTCTCCTATTATGTGCCAAATTTTATGGAGAAAGTCCTTTGGAAAAGTGTTTTTCTATTTGTGTGTGAATTTTGTGCGAATCACGAAAATCGGTTTTGCATTTTTTCCTGTTATGTGGTCGTATTGGTGTCAATGACCAGAGTTTGGGGAAAAAATCCAACGGCAAAGTGGTTTTCTGGGAGATTTGGGGAGCACATGAGCCCCCTATTTTTTTTTTTTTTTTTTTTTCCCTAGGAGCCCCCCCCCCCCCAATGCACTATGCAAACTCCTTATGCAGTTAAGTGTTAACGCTAAGTATTAACGCTAAGCTTACATAAGTGCTTATTTCAATTTGCACTTTACACGGTCTACATAGAGGTTGGTCTTATAGCTTGAGAAATACACGCTGAATTGTCGATATCACAAACTTTTTAAATAATTTCGGTTTCGACGAAATCGGAGGACCTGAAAATCTTGCTCCAAGATGACCTAGAACCGTTTCGCCTTACAACCGAGGAACTATTCGACGTGTTAGTTTTACAATGCTCGCACTGACATTTGGTAGTTTTATGGAATTCACATTAGTTTAGATATCAAAGAAAGCACCAGCCATAACGAATTATATATCATTAATACTTAATTGCATAAGGGGTGGGGCACTTGAACCCAAAATTTTGTTTTTCGCGCACCATGTTATAACGCTAAATTATTTTTGCCCAAAATATTATGCCATGGCGTTTTAATGATAATTAGCATAAATAAGCATTTTGGTTGCGCTATTCAAAACTTGTTTTGCCCCTTAAATCGTACCGAAGTGACTTTTTTAAAGTTTTAATTTCAGCAATGCAAATGCATTTATGGTCTCCTATTATGTGCCAAATTTTATGGAGAAAGTCCTTTAGAAAAGTGAATCACGAAAATCGGTTTTGCATTTTTTTCCTGTTATGTGGTCGTATTGGTGTCAATGACCAGAGTTTGGGGAAAAATCCAACGGCAAAGTGGTTTTCTGGGAGATTTGGGGAGCACATGAGCCCCCTATTCACAGATAGGAGTACGCAAGACCTTATACACTTAAGTTTTGAGGTTATAATATTGGACATTTTACAATAGCATTATCTCCAAAACATTGCAATGTGTCTGTCCCTTAAATCCATAAATGCCATTTGTTTACACTTCTCAAAAATCACGGAGCGGACCACTGCCTTGGGTTTACAGGGAAAGTACTCTATATGTCTAACAACACAAATAACGCTACCTCCTTTCTTGTCAGTCATTTCCTCTGGGGACGTAAGAGATATATCACATTGTAACACTGAGTGATGAATTGTCCACATTTAATTATTTAAATCGTTAGAACCTGACAAGCATGAACAAATAATGTTGGTGACCTTTTTACTCATGTTAAAAGGTTCCACCTGTTTTGCATTTTTGTCCGCTCCCCTTTTTAAGGGGGAGTATGGGGTCTGAAGCAGTGAACTTTGAAATTATTTTTCTTAATTTTCCTAAATAGTGGTACATGTTATACATCACGTAGCCCATGTCACAAAGTTTTAAATTCCATTTCAATTTTGGCGACTTTAATATGTTATCCTATCACCCTTTTTTACCATATTGACACCAAATTGCAATGACAATATGTTTCTCTTTTGTTTTGTATATTCACTTTTGTGTTTGTAAAGCGCTCTGTTCCTTGTGGAGCGCTATATAAATGCTCTGTAATAAATAATAAATAATAAATAACTCTATTGCATTTAGACATAAGTCAATTCAAGGTCAGTTAAATTACAGTTTTACCTGAGCATTTGAATCGTTTATATTTATATTTAACCGTGATCCTTACATGTGCTGCTGTGTCTCGTAATATAGTGAAGCATATACAGTTGACACTACAAAGGTTCTCAGCATGTTTTTCGCTCAGTACAGTATTGTGCCAAAGCCCGATAATTTTGAATGTCTTCGAAAATATACATTTTGTTGCCTAGGTCTTGCTCTTTCATTTAACACCTCATTTATAAAAAAAGCGTGCAAAAATGGCTGAGAAAGAACGCCTGAAAGACGCGACGTAAACCCCCCAAACCAAAAGTTGCATTTGATGATAATGTTGTGATCAAATCACATCAATAACCCGTTCAGAAGATTCCTCGTGCTTTAAAACCTGGATATAGAGCATTTGAATGAATTTGCGAGTGGTAACGGCCATATTGAATTTCTAGAAAATGCCACTGCACGAAATTTTGCACACCCTCCAAAAAATATTGGCATAGGTCCTCGTAAACAAATCGATCAATAGAAAAAAAGTCTGTGCCCACCCTGCGCCCACAATTCCTACTGACTAGTGCATTGAAATGGGAATCCATGGATGGGAAAAGCTGACTACTTGATTCAAAAGACTGTAACTTGGCTTATACTTAACCGATTTGAATTATTTATGCAGCAAATTAAAGATAATGGAATGGGCCTTCTGATGGTACCACAAATGTTAGATATATTTTTTTTTAAAAATCATAATGGCGGACACAATCAGGGTCAAGTTTTTTGACTCACTCATCTTTTTTAAATATAATTGATGTACACATTTCTTTTTATGCTTTGCCTAGAACAATGTTCGTGGCGATCTGACAGCAACGCCTGCTTTCCCGGAGAATGTGGAGCTGTTGAAAGCTGTAAATGCCGGACTGGTTACAGTGGATTGCATTGCTGAAAAGTAAGTCGAATATTTAATAGAGTATCGTTTGCGGCATGATCCATGACTAATCCCATATCCCAAGCGTTGAATTTTATTAATCAGCTTTTAGAATTGAAAAATGCTGTAGACATGACGGCAAGACTAAAGCATTAGGATTGTGTAATAATAATCGTCAACAGATGAGAAAAGAAGTTCCTAACAAGACAGTCTTTGGTGCTCACTCAATGTGTGCCTCTCCCTCATCATAATGCACTGTACTTTTTGTGCATGTACGGTACATATTCATATACTAGACCTTTTTATTCCTAAGGACCAGATGAACATGTCTATACACCTATTAACCCTGTCTGAAACATTTACAAATTTTACCCCTGACTTGGCGTAGATTTGGTGAAAGCTCATTCAACGTTATTGGTCTCAAAGGCTCTGGAACAAACTTCTCATTAACCTCAGAGAGGCGGCTCCTGAAAACATACTTATTTTCTAACATTTAAAATTTGTTCAATTTTGGATTTGTTAGTATTATATATTATGCTGTAATGTTGTATATTCTTAATCCTATTCTACTCACCCCTTGAAATTTGGCACGATGATCACAAAATAGGGTCTGTAGATTTGTTTAAATGAAATCTGTAACTGAAGAATTCCAATACCACCAGCATGCGGTATCCGTGGAAAATTCATGAAAGAGTTATTCGGAGGGGTCAACTCTCCAATGGTGACATAGTCATTACCTTTCAACCATGCTTCAGCGAGGAACACAACATCATATCATTTTCTAAAACAACATCACACAGTAGGACAGTCTTGTTACAAATTGACTGAGCATTCCACAAGTTGATCTTCAGGTTAACATTAACTGGGGTTTGATGGTGATTTACATCAACCGATGCAGTAGATTCATTAGGTGACCCACAATGTGAACAAATGTTAAGTTACACATGAAGTTACGACGCCGATGAACACCTGCACGAAATCCTCTTTTGGTGATTGGTTTGCTGTTAATCCCAAGATCCACAATACGGGACCATGTGTCCAAAGGAAGATGGGTTTAATTGCAAATAAGCTTCATTAATTTGAAGAAGAGTCTCCCCGGTGTAACGAGTAGTTAAATTATGAATCATATGATCAGTGCAAGTATCAGATGGCCTAGGTTGGGATTTATATCACCTGTTCTCAGTATCTGAATGTTGAAAGTTGCCGAGGCATTAGGGTAATATAAAGTTGTAGATGCAAGGAAATAATCACCATGGGTACCGCTGAATGAAAACAGCACTTCTTACATATGAAGGTATAATCCAACACAGTAATGTTAGAAGGGTGATCAGTTATGTATAGGCCTAGCAGGCCCAAAATGAGGAAAACCTTGATGAGCAGTATCATGCCAGTTAAGATCAATATTCCATTGTAGTTCACATGCAATTGATTTTTTGATAATCAGTCTGAGCAAAAGAGATCCAAGCCAGTCACGCTTGTTGTAAAGTCTGCAGAATTCAGTTAGCCAGAATAGTGATATAGCCAGGTGAAAATCCAATCAAATGTCCAAAAGTACAAAAAATCATTCACAGATAGCTTTAGCTGTCAAATGACCAATAGTCACAAGAAGAAGAATGAGATCAGGCTTAGATGAACCTAAAGCAATTTAGTTAGAGGAGAGATAGCAGCCTGCAGCCAGGCGCATATCAATACATCTGTAATCTTCCTTCATAGTTTCCCCTTTCCATAACAACTACACATCTCCCTTTATCTGACGGTAGTATCAGAATAGAATCTTCTTTGCTCAGCTCTTTTACAGCTCAGCTCTTTTTTGTTTGTGGGCTGCCAGCTATAGCTGGCAGGACCACTTAGCAATCCGTATGTATGTGTGTGTGTACTTATTTGTACATTGTGGGAGTATTTTTCTTCATTTTTCTTCATTGTGGGAGTATTTTTACTAGAGTTACTATGTTACTAATTGTCCTATAACGGAATAAACTGTAATCTAGTATTGAGGTTTATTCCGTAAAAGAGTAGAAAAGCGGATTTTTCTAGTTTAGTAACTATATAGGCCTGCGGCACAATCCTCTTGGCTAAGAAAAGTGAGAAAATCTAGAAAAAAAATGAAAAAAACTGAAACAATCTTTAAAAAATGTCTAAAAAAGTGTCTTTTTAAGAGAAAAATCTCAAAACTATATAGGTTTGAAATTCTTCCTTATATAGTTTTGAAAAAGTGTATTTTTCTGAAAAAATGTCTAAAAAAGTGTCTTTTTAAGAGATTTTTCAGTAAAACTCCCACAATGTAGCTCTTGCAAGGATATGTGTGTGTGTGTGTGGATGTGTGTGTCACTAAATTGTTAATTTTTAAGTTTTTTTTTTAAATTGACCTCAATTGAAAAGTTGAACTTCAATTGGAACCAAACTTCTGTCATAGGTGCACAATGGATCCCTCATATGTTGATGAGGTCAAAGGTCATGTTAAAAGGTCAAAGGTCATCTGAGGTCAAGTTGAAAAATGGGCTAAAATGTAAAATTGACCTAAATTGAAAACTTGAAGTTCAATTGGAACCAAACTTGTGTTATAGGTGCACCATGCAATCCCTCATATGTTGATGAGGTCAAAGGTCATGCGCCTGGGTCAAAGGACATGGGGCGGCCGACAGCTTATATTCTTTGAATATAGCGAGCGCGAAAGCCGTGAACCGCGAAAATTCTAGTTATCATTGTTTAGGTTAGACTTGGTTATTTTTGCTGTTGGCGACATTTTGTTGGCAGTTGGCGACATTTTGTTTTCTGGAACGCGCTCTCGCGAGATCTCGCGATGTGTGTTGCAACGTTACCGTAAACATTATCGGGTAATTGTTGTTGTTGAATTTTGTCATCGTGGCGCACACTTTCTTAAAATTTCTTTCTCTCATCGGGAAGTATTGATCGGGGATTTTATTTTCAAACTGTATTGTCATCCTACACGCACACACACACACACCCACACACACACCCAAGATTCCGATCGCATTTTTTTTTTTGTCTTGAAGTTATGAGCTTTTTAAATGTCCTGTCAATCAATCAGAGGCTCTACTTGTTTACCATGGCAACCTCAACAAAACGGTGCACATTTGTAAAAACTTCTCAATAAAGGCTTTAATATGGAACATGAAACCTATGGATCAACATTAAGTAAATCGATGTCAAACTTCATGGTTGAAGACCGCCCTTCCATCCCGATAAATCTCTTTGTTCACTATTAAAAATGTTCATTAAAAACGTCGTTTTAACTGGCAGCTGAGACTCAAAACAGTTAAAACGACGTTTTTATAGTTGCACGTTTCTAGTTCCAGTTGACAGTTCAAACGTTTTTTATGATCATTATTAACAGTGTTAACGTCTCAACAAAACAAAAATAAGATATTTATTACTATTTAATTATCTAAAATAACATATGAGTTATTTAATTACCATTTTATTCTCTTATATAGAAAGTAAGCTATTTTGCAAAATTATGTACTCAATTGCAATTATATTTTTAAACTTTTGTTATTTAAAATCATAAAATGGTAATCAAAATTACCAATTATTATCTTAAATAACAAAAACTTTTTACAGATTATTATTTAACCTTTACTTTTTCATTTTACTTGTTTTAACATTATAAGTTTCCGAAGCTCCAACTGTTTTGACCGCACTTGGCAAACTGAATCTTCAAGATGGAACTACCACCGTGGAATCACCTCAAGGCGACACTACCACAGTTTTTTTCCGTAGTAAAAACATCGCAACAGTAACAGTAAAGTGGGAAAGTGTGTATCAACCAGTAATTAGCGAAACAATCCCTGCATATGTAGAAGATATTGACTTAGGCATAGTAACGGCGGAGGCGAGTTTCAAGATCAATGGTGAGTCTATTGAAGTGGTTTTAAAGTAAACGTTTAAGCAAATAGAAAAAAAAAATAATACCCAAACCATCTTAAACCCCCCTCTTCTCACAAAAATTGTTATTACAACCCGTGAAGTTTCACGCGTCACAAAATACAAAAAGGATTACGGCTTCAGCTATACTCTATTCGCGATGATATAGGAGCTGGGGAAAAGTTCTGGGTCATATCCATTAGGTGAAATAGGGAAGAAGCATTTTAATCTATCCAAGAAGACGCTTCGCTGCCTAACAATAGCGATTTGAAAGAAAATGACCATTTACAAAACTTAATTTTGTTTACTGTACTTTTCTGAATTGAACTTTGCAGTTTTAATACAATCGATTTACAAATCATTCACATCACTTCACTGTAAAGACGGTGTTAAGGAATTAAACGCTTTTCTGTGGTCAATGCGAAATCGCTATCTTATTTTTAAACGTGTTAAGCATTTTTATTGCTTAAGAATAAGTGCTTAAGTGTTTAAGAATATGGCATTAAAATTAAGTAAAAATGATATTTGCAATTAAGCATGGAAAAATAATTAAAATTCCAACACATATTTACAGTATGGTACTTATCCGACTCCTCGGCCAGCTTAAATAGAATCTGGTCAATTTCGATTTTGTGTTTGAGTTTTTATGTGTTTAGGCCAAGGTTTTCATTTCCAAATATTTTATCCAACATGCTTCAACTATAAAGAACTACATTGGACCATCTATGAGTGGTCATTGACTATACCATCTGTGAGTGGCCATTGACTATGGTATTAGTCGTATTAGTTTTGGTAACATATGAACGTAATGATGAGGCCCTGTATTACATGTGCGGACAGCGCAAAAACCATTGTTACCATATTCAGGATTCAATGGCGCAGCTGCCTATTACAGGAAGTATTTCACATTTTAACGTACGTTACTTTCACCAGTGACCCGCTATGTCTTGACCACTGCACCCGTTGTGTTGATCGTAGAGCGCACCGTATTAAGGACACACGGACTAGGAGTGCTGCAAAGTTTAATTGCTATGTACCCCTCACAAACAGCTCTCACCTGTAAAAAAGTACAGGTTGTTCCTATATCAGCGCGAATCGAGTATAACTGATGTGTCATCTTTGCGCGAATTATAGTCCCCTTTACTATCCAGGAGTGCAATGGTTTTGGGGTGTATAATAATTATAATAGGGCTGTTTTGATATTAGAGTGTATCGGTGCGCATGGCTACAGAGCGCATAGCTCTGTAGCCATGGCCCCTATGTTCAAGGGTATTATGTTTGATAGAGATTACTTTTGCTGGGGGAAGTTTTCTTGGAGTTTTGAGTTATGCACATGTAATTTAACAGAGCATGATTGATGTGAACTTTTAATAGCAAAGTGACGATGAAACATTGGCAACGGACTTGGGCCCTGGGGCCTCACTGTTGAGTAATTTAAGCACACCTTAAAAATGTACCGATTATTACACACTGGGCGTAGGCCTAATATTGCATGGCTGTAGCAAATTTTACAATTTGAGTTGTGTTACGACATGTGTTATGACTTAATGATAAGCCTGTGGTATTGTCTTGTAGTATAGCCAATTTAAAATTTTGTGGCAACGAACCGTGCTATAGCCTTTCCCTAGACTCAGTTTTCATCCCATATTTTTTCTACTATGGAACTGAATCACTGCCTATCTCCTAACACGTAGACGGTCGAAAAAAAATTTTTCTAAAATATCTGTTTTACAACCCAATTTTTAAATTTTGTCCTCAGATCATTTGTATTAAATATAAAAAGCACTCAGTCCAAAGAGAGAAAGAAATGCAAAGGTTTTGTCAATGCAAAAAAAGCCAATGTTGCCATGGCCGTCGCGAGGGACTCAACATGGTGCAAATTTTTTTGCACCCTCAAAAATCATTGATCTTCAAGAATCTAAATGCGGAACTACTACTTTGAACAGAAAAGAGGTAACTTTAATACTTACCTAGCCACATAACATAGAAACTTATGATATTTTGCGGTGTGGGGTGGAACTCGTCTACCTTTGCCTATAGGGCCCCCTAAGATTTCTGAGTTTTGACATGACCTTTTGAAAAATAAGGAAGCAAAAAAATCCCGCAACATATATAGCATCGTGTAAACAGTATAACAGTCAATACAAAAAACCAAATTAAAAGCACAGCGGAAATTCATCACCTGAAATTTGGATGTAAACAAAGTTGAGGGTGTCAAATTTCGAACCCAATGTTATTGCATGCAAGGTAAGTTTTGGCAAGAGAAGTTCTCAATGTTTTGGCCTCCAAATCACACATGTTGATCAAATGGTAACAAATCACCTACATGAGATACCCAAAGACTCTAGGAAGAACCCGAATTACAAAATCATTTAACCAGTTGCGTATATTGGATAAGGAAATGGATCGAGTTAGAAGCATGCGGTGCCATGCCAGTCTTTGCGTGGAGATGGGACCGTCACATGTGATGGGTGTCACCGAGGCAGTATAAGCTTAGCATTGATGTTAAGTTCATGCGTGACATGACACTGGTACTATTACTGTTTCATGGCTACCACTAAGGAGCATTATTTGCAATTGATTTGTATTGCATTTCAAATAACAATTAAGATTAGATTACCGATGCTGGTAAGACGTCATTGAAAAAGTACCACCGATGACTTGAACTGCATTGGAAAATATTAATTTTAATCTTTCCCTGGAGATGGCCAGCGCACGATAGTTTTAAAAAAAAACATAATGCGCTTGCCGGGATTCGAACCGTGGCGGACCTTCCGGATTTAATCACGGACGCTATACCGACTGAGCTATCAAGCAGGGTTGGTAGAAAAGGAGCGGATAGATTCATCTATTAGGTGTTAGGTTCGAAAGGTGGGCTTCGCTTTCCTAGCGGATAGCATACAGAAACGTATATTAACATATACGATTATATTGTTTTGGAAATTTAAACTACTTAGTTTAAAAAAAGTTTGAAAAATAGTCTTTACTACGCCTTCAAATTGCATTGAAAAACGTCTGTACTACATATACAGAACCCATGAATGCTCACATCTTGATCGATTACGCTGGGACAACGGAGATACAGAAAGCTTGCTGCTTTGCAGTATTTTAGTTATAAACGGTAACGAGATAATAGTTTGGTGTCACATTGTCAGGTACCAGGTACGTGTAAGGTATCAGGTATCAGTTTGCCTCTTCGGGGCGACCGATATATAAATCCGACTATGTTAAATCAAGGTCTGTACATGACCCTCTGCCCAAAGTGCTATTATTTTTCCAAAAGACACCGTTTATTATGTCTAAACAGTACAAAATCTACCTTTTCCCTACTGATTCAAAACCGACGTACGATGACGATAATCGGTTGTTTTTTTCCAATGTAGGGATACGTACGTCATTTTTACCTGAATGGGTCCCCGAAGCAAAATAATAAACTAATCAATGCCGTGACGTCATCAAATCTTTATTTTTTCCAAAAATTGGCTGTTATTCCCATAATAAAATTCTTTTTTAAGATTCAACATCTGTATATTGTTCTTTAATAATTAATATTCAATTGTCCCCGCATGAATGTGAAAAAGATGGGTACATAAGTCTACAAACTGAAAACATAGTCAGCCGGCTAAATACCCTTACCGTGGACTGTATGAGCAGACGGATCCCCGTTTTAGTTTTAGCAGGCTTACAGCCACTTGCGCGCGGCTGCGGGGGTTATGCGTCCAGGAAGTAAGGTAGGCGGCTGATATTTTCTTTATATTCAGCAAGGTGTTTAGTTGGGTCATTTGGAGCAATTCCGTGACCGTGGAGAGCAGAGCATCATTTCTCAGTGGATTTGTCTTCTATGAAGGTAAATGAACAAATTTAGCGGGGATACCCCTCCTGAAAGTGTGGGCGGATCCAGAAGGGGGGAAAATTCATAATACAGGGGTCCAACTGAAAAATGCCTGGATTACTGTAAAAAGGTAACCAAAGTGTTCGTCTTATCCACGGTCACGGAATTGCTCCAAATAACCCAACTAGTTGTCAAACGTTAATTGTCAAACGCAAGATGTTGATACCGTGTTTAGTATCAATAGAAAGAGAAAATCCATAAATAAACATCGACATAAAATGACTTATCATCGAATGGTTATAGTAGATTTGAAAATGAGTGAAACGTCATTAAAAGCTTTAGGTTTGTCCATTCACGAGGGAGGTAAGAGGATTTATTTTAATGGCCACAAGTAAAATGTTTATGGCACTCATATCAAATATACAGTTATATGGCTTATAAATAAATTTTGACCCGAAAATATTATTCCTTATTACAGCATAGGGGAAATAATGCATTCTTATATCAATTTTATACATAAAGCAAATGATATTTTATTTGTGCAAGAGATTAGTAAAAAGCGCATTATGAGTTCAAGACATTGAACTGAATTAATCAGTTTTCAGTAATGGCCATAGTTAATTTTGTAATGACAGCAAAGGTCTAGTCTCTACGTGGTTAAGGATTGCACCCTTATATCAATATCCACCCCAATGGAGATATGCAAGAACTCTCACTTAATTTGAACCGATTATTGTAAATTATGGCGAACCCCTTGGTAAACTGTGTTAGGGGAATATCATGGTTAATCAGGGGATTCATGATAGAGTGGCACTATTTGGTTAGGGAATGTTAGCAATTAACACAATTCATTTCCATTAATTCCATTTTGCTGTTTGAATTGTGATGTACTCCACAATGTTGTGGTGGTAATTCTTACCTTTTCCATATCACTTACGTGCCTGGAGAAAATGGCTGCCAACCTGACGACCACCGCAAAAAGGGGGATTCGGGTAGGTAGCGTTATTTGTCTTTGTATAGAGCTTAAGTTGAGCAAAGCAATCTGAATTTTATATAACAACACTGTTTTAACATTTTTTATTCAGATTGATTGGTTCAAGAATTTGGAATGTCCATAACACTATAATTACAATTGAATAATGTTACACCCAGTGTTAAGATTTTTAAAGTCTTACATACAACATTGTGAGGACTTATGTCCACAATTGAAAGAAGCGATGCATTTCAACGATGATATGTCTTCACAGCGAAGACTGCAAAATGACAGCATGCAATACATGTATCCACGGTATGATACCTATGGGAATCTTCTCAGTCCTGAAAATCAACGTTGTCCAGGAGTTCAAGACGACGGGGTTGTCCCTCGACGACACTTATATTCCACAGTATATCAATCCGTGATATAATCGCCACAATTTCTATTTGTCGCAAATGTCCACTTTTAGGAATTTGGAATCCTATTTTGATTCGAGCACTTTTGGCTTCAAAGACGGCAGCAGACTAATTATAGCTTTTCGCTCACGTGGTTTCTAAAATATAATAAATCCATGCACTATGTAGGCCTACTGCACAGATCTACCATTATTGCAGATCAACACTAGCTATACCTCCTAGATACTGGCAAAGTTGCTTTCCAGCAATGCCTCCTTATATTATAAACACAACACAAAAAGTAAGTCCCTCTCTAAACAACCGCTCATAATTTCTTGTGTAGGAAGTTCGTCAAAGTCATGACTAGTTAATAATAAATCTATCATTGTTAGTTAACTGTTGTGTGAAAAATTACAGACACCCGTTACTTCACGGCTGACTGAGCGCAGACCAAACATAAAAGAGGCATTGTCAAAACTCACAAAAGTGATATCATTACTTCTCCGTCCACATGTTGTACGTAGCATTATGATGTTGCCTATGTAATGCCTTTGTCTTCATATTGACGACAACGCCAGCCCACACAGAGGAAAGAAGCTTGACGCGTCCTTGCTATGAGGACATCCAACGAATGGTATGGCCAACAAATTCACCAGACTTCAATCCCATCGAGCATCGTTTGGGACCATCTTATAGCGTTCATACCCGTGCAATGCAAAGAGTACACTGGATGACTTATCGCGTTTTTTTACAGGAGGAATGTGATGCTATACCTCAGCAGCGTATGACCAGACTCATCAATACTATGTGTACCATAGGCGTAAATCCCGGGGGGATGGGGGATATCCCCCCAAATATTTTGATGAGGGGGGATGGTCAATACGATCATCCCCCCAATGTAGATGCCTGTTCATGTGTTTTTCACCAAAAATAACATCATATTTTACCATAATAGTTTAGAAATGGTAAATTTTCGCGCACATCACGCGCATTTTGTTCTAATTACAATTACGTTTCACGATTTTAACTTATAAATGGCAAAATTCTTTGCGAGCTTCGCGCGCACATGTGCTACTAATGGATCTTTTCAGCAAACCCTGTTTCATTTCATAATTTTCATCATCCCACCCCCCCCCCCCCATGTCAAAAAGAAATTTACGCCACTGATGTGTACCGATGTCAAGTAGTTATTTGACAAGTGTGGGGGACGCCCACATTAATGAACAGTACTCAACATTTAAGCATGCTTGTCAATCAACTTAAAGTGACACGAGGAGATTTTTTTAGGATACGAATTTCTCTCAAATTTCACTGGATCGGTTGTAGACCACCTACCGAGAACGTTTCAAAGGTTTATTGGACAAACAGGTGCAAAAGAAAACCGCAAACCTTGTTTTGAACTTGCCTGCTATCGTAATCGTCCACATAGAAAACCATGCTTTGACTTCACGACAGAAACTACTAATCACCATCTTATTACATTAAGACGGCGTATTCGGCTTATTCACTTCATATGTGATCTAATACATTGGTAAGCATTCCAAATATGTAAAAACCGGGGTTCGAGAAAATTGGGAGCGCTTCTTTCTGGAAATCTCCTCATGTCTCTTTAAGAACTGATATCACTTTATGACTTTTCAAAATTACCCTTTTGTCTTTAATCTGTGCTCAGTCATCCTAAAGTAACAGATTTCTCTAATTTTCACACAGCAATTAACTAACAACCATAGAAATATCATTACCTAGTCACATGACTTTGATAAACTTAGGAAATAGGAACGATTGTTTAGAGGGGGACTAACCATCAAAAACAGCCATTGCAACACGATCATGCATAGACACAACCTAACACTGACCAATTGGATCGCACATAAATAACATCGCCTGCATGTATTCAACCATCTTACATTAATGACATCATGGGAAACGACCCATTTTTGCAATATAGAATATATTGAAAGCATAAACAACCCGATTCATTTTCAATATACTACTCTTCTGCCCATCTTGTGAACAGATGGTAGAAATTCAATCACGCATACCAACACGAACATCATTTGAATGGAAAAAGTGCCAATAAAAGTTGCAGAAAATAGCACTTGTTTGAGTGATCCTGCAAAACAGGGTAGACTTTCGTTAATCAATAGCTTTACCTTTAAAAGGTGCCTTGTTGAAAAGGATGTTTAACTGAAACAAGGTGCAATCTTGGATATCTAACAGATAATTGCAGACCTTTTAATGTAAAGATGACAAAGAAAATGCAAATTAAATGTAACATTTGGGGGACAACCCAAGCGACTTCTTTCACTGTTGTACTTTCATCAAGCCAACCAATTGCCATACATGCTGAGCTATACTCGCCATGTTTAAATCTGGAACAGAAACCTGTAACTGTGTAGCTAATACCCGAAACCTGGCCGTACCAATAAAGCCAGTTGTGTATTACTTTTAGATTAAATACAACAGGGATTAACATTCTACCTTTTAAAGCATGATCAAAACATGATAACACTAGAACATTTTTACGGTAGAAAATTTTGAATCAATCAAATTGTGTTTTAATGTGTTCTTCTCTTTATGGTGATTAGAACAAAAATACATATATTTGCCTAGGTTCCAACCTTTAGTTAAAGCGGTATAGCCCCATAATGGTTCAAGGTCATACTGGGGTAAAATTTACCCGATGCTGAGATTTTTTCGAAACTGGTGGCAAGTTGTTCGTATTGTCGTATACGATCCAAAAATGTTCCATTTTACATTGACTGACATTTGATTGGATAATTAAATGCCAAGTGTATGAAGGTCTACATGGTCTATACACAGGGTGTCCCCTCCCAAAAAGTTGTGCAAACAGATAAACTTCAATTTCTCAAAAAAACCCGCAACCTGAGTGTTTTATCTATATAGGACACAGTAATTTTACCCTTAGCTAGTGTATAAGCGTTGCAAATGCCATGGTAATCCACCTACGCAAACCAGAGAAATAAAAGGGTATTGAAGACTATCTGTTTTTCACACTGACCTCTACACTTGGATAGCGTCGCCGATTGAAACATCAGGAAGTTGTTTTTTACCTATACAATATGGCGGGAAACAATGCATACACCTTGTCAAACAATAGAACATCTGTGTGGAATATGTGCGCCAGCAGGTGTATGCATTGTTTCCGCCATATTGTATAGGTAAAAAAACAAGTTCCTGTTGTTTCACTCGGCGACCATTCAACTGTGCGGCAGGGGTTGGTACAATTTATGACCCCACTTTTCTTGACCCGACTCCGAATTCAGCAGCTTTTACGGAATAAAGTGCATGTGATACTGTACTTTATTCCGTAAAGACTTCTGAATTCTGAGTCAGGTCAGGCAAAGTGGGGTCACAAAATGTACCAACCCGTGCGGCAGCCCGCTATCCATGCGTAGAGGTCAGTAATTTTCCACCCATTCCAAGGGGATTTACACAGCTAGATAGTTTCGTAGCGCAATCGTTTGCATTGCCTAAATGATAACCTCAACAGGACCTAAAGTGATGTACTGTATCTGAACACAATTCTTACATAATATTTAACAATAATAACTTTTAAGCTGACAATACACACTGTTTTATCTGTTGAAATGCCCATTGTCCGGGGGGGGGGGTAATGCGTGTAAATTGAACATATTCTAAGAAAGCAAATTCAGACAATTGTTAAAGTAGCGAATTTAATCAATAAATGGCAGGTGTGATCCTCTTAGCTCAGTCCAATGAAAACGATTGGAATGTTTTTCCAATTATGTTGATTATAAAACTTTCTCAAAGACGAGAAAAATCTCAACTCATTCCATGGGGATTTACACAGTAATTACATATTTCTGTCTTCTTTCGGTATGGGTAAAATGTGCACAGCAAACAAGTTATTGCGGAGAAACAGACGTTCACGTCATTAAGCTATTTTAACCCTCGTCTACTAGCCCGTGAGCTGTCCCCCGTTACCGTGCATCCCCCCAGGATCCTCCGACTTGACCATGGTTGTATTCTATATGGTCTAGTAAATCAGAAAAATAATGTACCTTTTAAAAAAATTGGGATGCATAGCCCCGATGACGTCATTTTGATGACGTCATCAAATTTTGGAGAAAAATATGTAAATTTTCAATTATTTATTTCTTGCATATTCGGATAGCCCAGATAATATATTTGTTATTTATCTTCACCTCATTCGCAAATATTATTTCGTTTCATTTTTATATCAGTTTTAAATATATTTTCCCCATTGACTTATGTAAAAACAAAAACTTTAAGGGCGATTTTCTCAATTTTACTTGTTTTTTGGGCATGAAAAAGTAGCTATTTTCTCTGACAAACATACACTGCAACCATTTAACCCATCTTTTTAACTTATTTTATATGCATTAGGATGTACTGAGCAAGAATATGAATGTTGTATTTCCAAAATATATATTTAGTAAAATATATGGACGAAAAATGATGACGTCATCAAGATTGGCCTTTGGGGGTAACAAAATTCGAAATATTTTTTTTACCTTATTATGTTAGCTGTCCGTGCCATCTTTAATTTCAAAGCATATTTGAACCTTTATCCCCACTTCATAGATGAGTAATAGGCCAAAACTGATCTATTTTTACATTGAGCCCTATGTAAAATCCCCAATTAAAATGCCATTTTCTTAAAATTGTGATTTCAATTGACTATGAGTTTTAGAAAGGCAGGACACAGGGTGGTTACCCCCTCGAGAATTCGTTATAATGCACCCGATGCTTATGATTTTGATACTAGTGAATAGCTAGGGCTCTCTTCTTTCCATTGATACCAAAATAAGTATAAAATAAGTACCAACATACCTAGTGTGGCGTTACAATGACGTCATAAAGTCCGTGAGCCGGCAAAATTGGCATTTTCCACAGAAAATTTTCGAAAATCCATTTTTGGGCTAAAAAGAGGTAGGAATGTCGGATTTTCATGCGGTTTTCAGCACTAAATGATGACAATTGACTAGTTCTTACAGAAACATAGACTTTTAGAGCCATAATGTGCATAATATTTATAAAAAATGTACCAAAAATATCTTTGGGTGGCAACCACCCCCTCTTACCCTTCGACTTTGACGGCTTACCCTAACCCCGGTGAAGGTGCTAAGTTTGCATTTGTTTTAGCTATAATAACCAGAAAGGACGAGGGAATGATTACCTAGAAGCTTTTAACGAAAGCTTCTGGCATTTCAGCGCATTAGGTTCTCTAGGGGTGGTAATCCCCCCTACCCGTAAGACGAGGGTTAACTTTTATCTAACCAACATATCCATCGAGGTTGTTCCAATTCCTATAAACATTCTAACAAGTACCC
>JAMKCH010011246.1:0-45807 GCA_023653785.1 Ophioderma brevispina | reverse complement strand
GTTACTTGGAAATTAAATAATTCAGTGTTAAAAGACAAGCAATATGTGGATCTGTGAGTGAAACCAAAACTCTTAAGGATGTTATTTTGGTCAATATTAGCCAGTAATAACTTATGGATGAACCTAGAACAAATTGCAACAGTTAGGTTTTTTTGGTTTCAACTGCTTGTTGTTTGTATGTCCCTACTGACATCAATATCCACATCGGCCAAAATCGACATCGTGAAGTGGGCTAATTACATAAATCCAAAAAAATGGCCGCCAAAAGACATCTTTCAAGCCCTGTATCTCTTAACGGTTGGTTTTAGACCCCTAAATATATTATTAATAGATAAAGAAATATGATACCACAGAATCGGATCAGCTGGTTAAAAAACAATTATGACGTCACCGTGAACGTCATTCATGCAAATTACGTCAATTACGTCATAAGGGTTACAAAGGAACGCATGACGTAACTATGATTTTGGTGTAATATATAGTATGACGTAACCGTGCTATAAAAACAACAACAGAAGCAAACAACAAAACACAATGATAATGATACGACAACAATAAGTATGGTTTATATTGCACTAAAATCACCTAAATACAATCTCAAGGTGCAGCTGCCCATTATCATTGCTGCCATCAGGAATTGTCATTCCATCTACTCGCTTAGGGTACAGCCTAATTGTGAGAAGGCTGCACAAGCCTGTTTGTATCATCGAATATGGCGCCAAAACGGAAACAATAAAAAAAAAAATACCATAAAGCTATTTATATGAGATGGTTAATCAAGTTTTCACTCCTCTCAGCATGCGCGTATTTTTATATGGCCATGTGTCTTGAATGGGGGCCTGCTCTAGGATGGGCTGGGAATCTTCCAAGTAAGCACTCCATTTTAAAGTTTATTAGCTTTAAGTTGATACCATAATTATCTTGATCAGACTTTACTAGTTTACAATTAGACTATTGCAAGTAACACTAATGTGGAGGGTGGAGCATGGGACACGGCGATTGGGCACATTACCATGTGATTATATGGGAGAATCTGAAGCTTCAGCTCCTTTTGATTTTTTATCTTATATCTAACAATCACAATTATTTGAATTATATATATGATTAAAACCTAATTAACTGCCCTTACTTGAGACCATAAAGATTGTTGTGGGACTCTAAAGAAATGTATAAAATAATTGATTTAATTAACAATTGGATTGAGTATACAATGGAACACAATAAACATGGTGTTATATTCTCCTTTTAATCCATATGACTTGTTGATGATTTTTAACTGTGACCTGCCAATTTGAGCATGCGACCTGTAAATTCATACTTGTCATACAGAAAACAATTTCCACAAGGGTTTGCGGGGTACCCTATATACTGTTTTTCATTGTATGAATGGTTTGATATTTACATGTGGCAATACTTGATTGGTCTTCAGCAAGAACTACTTGCAAGTTTTTTTTAAATTATTAATTTCCGTTTTTGCAATATATGCATATTTTTGATGCCATTTCGTTACCAGTTGCTCCCAAAATCATAAGAATAACCACCTTTGTCTACTTTTTCATCGGTATTTTTTATCAATAACTGCTTAATACCTAGCCCTACTGCAATTTTGGAATAACTATTCGGAAAGATTGGACAATTTTCCCTTTCAGAAAATGTTTACTTTTCATATGCTAGTATGTGGTGTGTGTGGAAGTTATAAAGGGTTAATAAAAAAGGCTCACTCATAGATTTCGAAATATAACATTTTTGCATAGAAATAAAAATAGACACTAGAAATAACGAATACAACCTAAATGCTTCCATCTCAAAGTAAGATGAAATGGGCTGTTTTCGTTTTCATGCATAAACATTTATGCATTGTATATACAGTGTCATAGGCTAACGTGTAGGGGTACCAAGCTTCCGGTTCCGGAATTTTATATAACAGGTTGTGATTTTCCAGGAGCGGATCCAGGATTTGAAAAACGTCAATACGGGGCCTGAAAGGCGAAACTTTCCAAAATTGGCTTGATTTTGCAAAGATTTTGCAGATTTAACCCAAACCCCCCTACCTACAGCCTTGCCCCAGGAGGCGCGCGCCCCCTCCGCCCCTGGCCATCGCCTGTCCCCTGGGGCGCCTGTTTTCTATATTAAACACTTCGATTTTGAGCTTAGTTATTTCACATAGTGATTATTATATGGACAAGCATCAATTCTGTCCATATAAAAAAATTTATGTATATGCAAAAACATGATTTGTTTGAAATTTGAGTGCGCCCTCGGGAAAATTCTGAGTCGGCCTTTACGATAAATTGATGGGTGACTTGAAAGTTGCAGACGAAACCCTGAACAAGCCCCACTTCAAGAAACGCATGCATATTGATGTTTAATCTAAATTGGTTCAGTCAGCCTAGCTCGCGTACATGTCTATTTTCGTTGCAAATTCCTCGAATTCCATCACGTTTTCATAATTATTTTATGCAACTAGTCCATAAAATGTTGAAAAAAGGTGACGCTAGCATACAGATTCCGAACAGGTGATGACATTCACGGCATCGTCCTAAGCTCACTTTGCAGCAGGCTGTTGTACGACAGTATTCGCGATTTTCGGGGTCGTTCGCTTGTTGAGTTGTGTTCGACAATGAACATGCTTGCCGATACCAGCCTACTGTTAGACTTATATTTTCATGAACAGCTCCCAAATAGCACTTGGATGACAACGCAATTGGATTCCTGCTTTGTTCCTATACACCCTTCTTTCACTGATGTTTCCTTTATAGTGTTTCTCATGTGTGGCGGTTGAAGGTGGGTTTGATATCTTTAGATGCATCAAAAGTCATAGATAGTCCATGTCTGGATTTCATCCGTAACAGTAGATCCACCTTTATGTATATCCGTTCCAGTAGATCTTCCCAGAGATCTCTGCCCCATATATCACCTGCAGTTGATCCGCCCGCAGTAGATCCGCCCCAGTAGATCCGCCTACATTAATCCACCCCCACAGTAATCCGCCCACAGTAGACCCCCTTACAGTAGACTCCACCCAGGTAGATCTACCATAGTAGATCCACCTACAGTAAATCCACGTGCTTTGTGGTCACTGATGTTACAACCTTGAACAACCTGCTTAAACTACTTAAAAACTCCCGATACGTAATCATTATAATAATACATGATAATTACGTCATATTTGTGTGGTTACTTCCATATGCCACTCAATAAGTGCGGTTTTAAAGCAAGCCTTTATTTGATTCTTGGTGCCATATTTGTCTCTACAATAACATATTTGTGGGGTCTACAACCACTCATTTAGGAGATACAAGGGCCTCAAAGTTCCTTTGGCGGCCATTTTGGATTATGCAAGTACCCACGTCACAGTGTCCGAATTTGGCCGGTTTGTATATAATGTTTCGAGGGGTTATTGTACCAATTATACCAAAAAACCTTCGTGTTTCAATTTGTTCCAAGTTCATATATATATTGGCTTAGATTTACTAGTCTATATGTACTACACCACACAAGTTCATCTTTGGAAAATATGCACCCCCTGTGCTGATATAAATTTTAAAATCAGTGATCAATTAGTTTTTTGAAACTTTGTTACTGGAGATCAGGGCCAAGACAATCTCCTATTCATCTTTTTAGAACGAGAGATAATCTCCACAATGAACACGGCTTTTCTCCGAGATTGATGCCCTTGAGCGTAGTCATGATATTCTTGATCGTGATTCTCTTGATCAATAAATAAGAAAACATGAATTGTAGAGGTTACGTCAGATTAGGATGAATGGGGCAATGTACGTCACATGTTAAATGGTTTTTAATTGGGAGGAACGCCTTCAGCTTATTTCTTAGTCCTGGAAAGAGAATTCAGCAAATAAACCATAAAATAGCTTAATGGGGGATAATGGTAATTACAATGTAATCAGCAGGATATTTTTTTTGGAGAGTGTATCTTTGTCAAAGACGCCTCGCATTTTTTATCCACCAACCGCGAGCGCGGCGAAGCGCGTGTCAACGCCGGGCGTGAGGCCGAGCAGAGCGCGGCATTTTTGTGCAAATTGGTATTGTTCCCGGTGCAAGCATATGTGGTCAATCAAAGTATGTACGTCATCGTAAGCACGCCCAATTTCACGATGACAAACATCTATCAGATACTTGCGCAATATCGATGAACGTCGCCCGGCAAAATTACCATATCGATTTTTGGACACCTGATTAGCATACGATTCAAAGCAATAGTTCACTCGACGAAATTTTGACAGCTGCGCGGATTCCGTACGGTATGTGAGATGCGTGGCAGATGGGCTAGTTGTAGCCCAGCTCTGCCGCATAAAAAGTCCCCAGTAAAAGTGTTAGTCCAAACTTTGTCACAACACCCTGAATTGAGACTAGACTAGCATAACGTCAGTCATTTTATCAAATATTCGTACTGCAGTGAACAGTCAACATGGCCACTCACAACTGACAAGTTATTTTGAACTTTAAAAGGATTGAAGACTGACCACTCGTATCATCTATGCCACGCAAATGTGGCGTTGGGCGGACATCACCAAAATTCAGCCAGAATGAAGTCTAGTTCGACAAATTCACGCCGAGAATTAGGTGACACGCACCTCCTAGTCTAGTCTAGGCAAGAACTTACACTCGGCAACTTCCCATGACAAATTGACAAGGCCAAGGCACCTCCAAAAGTCCAACATACTGCCAATTAAGGCTAACTCTCGGCCGAACATCTTGAACGATGCAATTAACTAACGTGTAAACATACAACATGTTCACTCAATGACTGAGATTCAACATTTATAGGGTAAACCGTATCACATCAGTACACGCGTAGCCGTCTCAAATACGCTCATCTCATATACTCACACCGCAACCGGGACTTCGGCCAGGCTGCCGCTCTCGAATATCCCTACACCGTCAACCGTGATCCTACACGATTGCAGTGTAATTCCACCATGATTTCACTTTCAACACCCGGGCCGTTTTCTCATTTGTTAGCTTGGTGGTTTATACAAACCTGATATTATTTTTTTTTTGGTTTTGTTGTCACAGCAGCAGATTGTTTGTTTTCGCCATTTAATAAGCCCAGCTTGCGTACAGAGATACCTCGCTGTCATGGCTTGTATTCGCTTTGTTTTGAATTCGTTTACCAAAACTCTATAATTGAATGGTTATTGATCAGTTCCTATAAACTCGTTTCTGGAACTATTTAAAGCGAACGATGACATCATTGACCAATCAACTATCGCTATAGTTTCGGATGAAATATCCCAAAACCCATAAGTATCAAGAAAAGGAAATATTTGCAAAAGGCTTTGATTACGACACAGCTTTGAGCGGTCCAGGGAGGGGACTCACACAAATTGAATAAAAATAATCAAGCCTTGATAAAAGGGCTAGGAATATGTCTAAATTTTATAAAAAATTGTATTCCCAGAAGGAAGTTGATGGTGGTTGATTTAAAAAAGGTTTTTTGTTAAATTCAAGGGATTTCCCATTTCTAAGATTTCAAGACACATTTTAATTTAGATGGTCCTATTCAGCATATTGAATTTTTTGAGGTTATTAAAAAATGGGTAATACTATAAAGTCCGTGGCTTGATGGGGTTTCCGCTGAATTTTTTAAATATGTTTCATAGATTTTTCTGGTTTCTTCTTAGATCAATCATGAAGCTTATGATAAGGGTTCTTTATCGGCCACACAAAAACGGGGGGATTATCACTCTTCCTTCCCAAAGGGGGATAAACCCGTCAGTTTTTTAAAAAACTGGCAGCCTCCATATCTCTTAAGTGTTGTATACAAGATTGCATCTTCAATTATTGGCCGCAAGATTGAAAAAGTGTTGCCTAGTTTTAATCAGTAATGACAGTCCGGTTTCATGTCCGGTAGATTTTATCGGGAAAATATTAGACAAGTTTATGATAGTATGTGTTCTACAAAATTAAATGATATCACCCGATGTCTTCTCAACTTATTTCGAGAAGCGACGCCAGCCAAGTATCATAAATTGTTCAGAAAAAAATTATGTGGGCATATTTTTTTGTTACAACGGCAACCATTTCAGATCCACTGCTCATATGGTATAGTTTTCTCATAAGAGTTGTTGCCAAACAACAAATTTATTTTTTTGGCCTTTTTGGGCCAAAAAGTGAATTTTGGGCCAAAAATTATGATTTTTGAAGAGTTTGATGTCTTTGATATCTTCAAACTAGATTTATCAGAAAATTCCACTTTAAGTATTTGGACCATATTTATGTCTTAATAACAAATTAAAGATATTAAAATAAAGAAAAAAGCCTTCCAGAGCATTTAAGTCAATTTTTCTCAAATATTGTTTATTTGACCTTATGAGCACCTCACATGTTTAAAGTAAGCACAAAAGCCTCAAACACATTAACACGTTTCTGTTTGCCCTAACAGTGTGGAATGCTTTTTACTTTTAAGTAAGAAATTACAGTATGTTAACGTTCAAAGGGGCAATCTAGGATCTGTTACAATGAATTGCTGTATTCTATCCATCGGATGAAATTCGCTAGTGGCTTTTGGCCCGAAAATTTGATTTTCTGATTCCACTGTATTTGTTCACTAGAAGACATGTAGTTTATAGATTGAAAATCAGTTTAAGCAATATGGGTCTCTATTTTATCATAAATTTAACAATTAATTGTAGTTAAAAAACAAAGGACATAAAAGCTTTCGAGAGCATTTAAGGTCATTTTCTCAACCATACTTATCTTTGAAAACCAATGATTTACAAAAATGTTTAAGTAAGCACAAAATCATCAAAACATGTTAAAACTGTTTTGACTGACCTAAATATAATGCTGTCACTTTTTAATTAGAAATAAGCTACATATTTTTTGGACGGAATTGCGTAGCAAAATCCGCTTCTGAAATGGCAATGTCTGGATGTGGGTAAGGATTCTGGACGTATGTAATGTAAGGACGTTGTGTGTGTCTGGACCACAAAAAGGTAAACAATTTTGCCATACTTTTTTTTTCCAAGATGGCAGAGTACCCAAACTGAGATATATGGGTAGGAGTGGCAACAGCCCCTACTAACCATGTATCCATTCCCCCAGGGTTTTTCTTCCCCTGGTCTGACAGGGGTGGGGAATGTCCAAAAAAGGTCAACATTTCACAAAAAGGTAAACATTTTTGCCTAACTTTTTCCAGTGAGCTAGAGTAGCCAAACTTAGATGATATTGTAGGGCACAAGCCCCCTACTAACCAGGTAATCCATTCCCCAGGTCCATCCCTGGGTCTGACAGGGTGGGGAAATGTAGAAAAGTCAATATTTTCACAAAAAAGTACACATTTTGCCATAACTTTTTTTCATATTAGCTAGAGTACCAACTTAAATATATGGTATAGGGTACAAGCCCCCTACTAAAAATGTAATCCATTCCCCAATGGTCCTCCCCTGGGTCTGACAGGTGGTGGGGAAATGTCAAAAAAGGTAAACATTTCCCAAAAATTCAAATCTTTTTTTGCATAGAGGAGTTTTAGAGTACCAACTTCACCTTCTTGCGTCTAGTATAGTATGCATACACAATGTTACACCCATATTATTCAACGCCCCAGAGATGCACATACCCTAGGGAGAACAAGCATCCGTTCATACCACCATTGACGGTTTACAGATTTTTCCCATGTCTGGAAAACCCGATGGACCCTCACAGCATTTAATTTTGATTTTGCTAATTCCTTGCATTCACTGACTCGTTTCTAATTAATTATTCTATCCGATTTTTGATAAAGGTCTTTACAAGTACAATATTCCAAGACTTATCTTTGTGTTCAATTTCAGATGATCCTGTATGACACCAAGAAGTTACCCATTGGAAACGTTCGACACCCCTGACTTCGCGCAACGCTCGGGGGTGATGACTCGAAACATGACTTCTTTCTGATCAGTTTGGTATGTCTTTCCTTCCACCGGGTTTGACTCCACGGGCGGGAAAGCGAACACCGTTAGCCCCGTCCTGGGGCGGCGCAGCGGGCCCGGACCCACCACCCCCCCTGGGGAGTGTCCAGATTGAATGGTAAAGTATCGGAGATTATGGTGATATATGAAAAAATCTCCCCGGGAGAAGGGAATCACTACACTCCTAGTCGTTCCCATTCAAGCCTGACTTATGCCACAAATTGCAACTGGTAGAGTCAACCCGATTACCAGAGTGCTCGGGCTATAGGCAAGCGGAGCTGATATGGTCTCGCCGTGAGAAGGTTGAACAAACGAATAATAGAATAGTTGCACGTACCCACTTCATGGGTAAAGTGCTACTGGGAGCTTTGGCGACTGGAAGATGTGGAGGCTTGCTGTGATGACGAGGAAGCTGTTGATAGGATCCTAGCTGCCGTCGAACGGCTGCGTAACTAGGACTCTTGGGATAAACTTGTTGAAATGTAGAAGGACAAGCCCATCCAATACGTCATTGACATCTTGTATAGAAGCTCCCCGGAAGAAGGCCCAAGGCAGGCGACAACAGACTTTGTTGGAAGTAGCGAGGAGAGAGAAAAAGAATACGAGAATAAGAGGCGGGAGGGGTGGTGTGCGAGGGTGAGAGGGGGTGGTTGGTATGATAAAGGAGATGAAGAGGAGTTTGGGAGCCCGCCTTGCTCTCTTCTTTCTTTCTCTCGCTCTGTGCGCCCCGTCAGATGAACCTCCGTACTAGCTGGGCTCTCCTTTATGATTGCCACGATCCATCTGGCTAATGTCGTCTTGGAGCCGGGCGAAACGGCTTCTGAGTTTGTGAGAAAAAGCTGGTCGTGAGCCCCCTTATAGGGCTGAGTCTTGCTGAGGTAAACTTCAAGGCTCTAACTGAACACCAGTCCTTCATCCTCGCTGGAATGCCTGCAGCTTGTCTGAGTCTGTAGGATGTCGCTGTGGAGTGAAGCTGAGAGATTGATTCTGGGCCAATGTACCTTATCGCATAACAGGAAAAAGGCGAGCGGCGTTCCCTGTTAAGTATGAGGTTATTCTCTGCTATAGACAGAGCAAGGATATCGATACTCTCCTGCCTGATCTGCGGCGACAAGGAAGAGAGTCTTCTTGGTGTGTTGAAAACTCATTCTGCCAGCCCCCTAAAAAATCCCCCCCCCCCTTGTGGTTGAGTGTACCACGCCACCCGACGACCCCCGACTCTCGATGGCCCCGACTTCCCGATGTCTTCCTCGATAGGGGCATCTGCCGGAAGGGTGAACTGCTGTCAGTGATCCATGGAGACACCACCTCCAGGACTTGGACCTGGCCCCTGTAGGCAAAGGGTGGCGACTCCTGGTTCCCCTCCCGCGTGTTTATGTGGGAGACGACCGACATTTTGTCGCACTGGACTATGACGTGATTCCCTTGACTAGATGGAGAGTCTGTCCCAGCGCGCCAATAACTGCGCACAGCTCCAACGTGTTTGATGTGATGCTTTGGCCAGCTTCCTTGTCCAAGTCCTGAGAGGCGAATGTCTACTACGTGGGCTGCCCACCCGCTGTTTGACGCGTCCGTCGTGCGAATGAAAGATGAGGATAATTTTACAGTAACAATAGTTTTTATACATGCATAAATGGATTTAAACTTACCAGACTTATTGTCACTATATTTGCTAAATGTGTGTGAACAAAAATATCAAAAATACAAAAAGAATAAAAAAAATAAAAATAATGTGTTTTCATTTGTAGCAAATCAGTACATTAAATTTTTTGGCACAAGCTTTACAACAGTTAAGTAATACTTTTACTGAACTCTTGATTATTAAGTAATCTGTATCTTTATACAAAAAAAATTCCTTTTAAGATGCGATTTTTATATTTATAAAAGAGTAAAAGAAGTAAAATAATATTAATTATGTTATATCTTCGTAGGTCTTGATGTTCCCTGTCATTAGTCAGCTGAGTCTTATTCAAATTAACATAATTTGGAGGCAAATGTCTTCAAAGACCATAATTTTTCTACAATGAGCTTTGTTAATTATGACCCAAGTGTGTCGTTCAATTTGTTTTTCAAACTGATTTTTAACTAAGCATGTTGAAGTTATCAGTACAATATTACAGGGAAATTAAGCAAATCAAATTTCAGTCCAAAATCACAATTTTTGAATTAGCCTGTTGACTAAACATTATTTTAACATCCCTAGACTGCCCCCTTAAAGTTAAACATGCTTTATATTCAATTAACAGTGAGAGCATTGTATTTTAGGTCAGCAAAAATGTTTTTAACATGTTTTAATGATTTTTTGTGCTTACTTAAACATGTTTTCTTAAATCATTAGTTCAATATACATTATGTTGAGAAAATGACCTTAAATGCTCTGGATGTTTTTTATTTTCTTTCCTTGGTTTTTTTGATTACTACATTACTTGGTTAATATACTATAATATAGCCCATAAAATATTAGTTAAATCAGAAAATCCAATTTTCGGATTTTCGGACCAACATCACTATGTGAATGTTCATCCGATGGTATATCAATCATTGAACATATCCTAGATTGCCCCTTACTACTGTAATTTCTAACTTAAAAGTATTACGATTCACCCTTTGGTCAAAAATATTGTTTAATAATGTGTTTTTTAATTTGCTTTGTGCTTCTTTTAACTATGTTAGGTACATCATAGTTTTGAAATAAACAATATTTTTGAAGAAAAATGACCAAGTTAATGCTTTGGAAATGGCTTTATTTTCTTGTTTTTTACTACATTTAATTAGTTAAAATTATGACTAAAATAAGCCCCATATTGGTTAAAACTGACTTTCATCGAAAACTAATGTCTCTAGTTACAAATCACAGTGACATCAGAAAACCATTTCGGCCCAAAATCACTATGTGAATGGTCATCCGATGATATAGCCATCATTGTAACAGATCCTAGATGCCCTTTAAGTGAACACTACTGTACAATTTCTACTTACCAATTAAAGCATTCACACTTTAGGGTCCAACAGAACGTGTTACTGTGTTTTTGATGCTTTTTGGGTGCTTACTTTAAACATGCTATGTGCATCCTCAAAGTTTCAAATAAACATAGTTTGATAAAATGACCTAATGCTCTGGAATGCTTTATTTTCTTTATTTTAAATTATCTTTAATTTATGTGTTATTTAAGACGTAATATAGTTCAAATTACTTAAAAAATGGTATTTTTCTGTAAAGCTTGTTTGAAGATATGAAATACATCAAATATCTCAAAAATCCTATTTTTGGCAAAAATCATCTTTTTTGGCCCACAAGGCCAAAAAAATAAAGTGGATTTTTGGCAACAACTCTTAGGAGAAAATATTACCTATGAGCAGTTGATCTGACATGGTGCCAGCTTGTAACAAAAATGCCCACATAATTTTTCTGAACACATTTAGGATACTGGCTGGCGTTGAAGGCTTTTAGATTCCGTTTTTAAATTTATATTAGCTACCTTAACTATATTTAATGTTATTGATCCACTGCAAAAAAATCGGATAAGCTTATTTTACAAGGATGCACAGTCATCAGTCATAGTTAAGGTCACAGACCCCTTTATTCCCATTCAGGTTGGTGTCGGAACGGGGATGGCCTTTCTCCATACATTTTTCTTCTCTGTGCAATTTTAAAATCTTGCCATCAAAAATAATGTTGAAATTAAAGGTATTACTTTACAAGGTATAGAAATATAAAATTCTTCAGTATGCTGATGATACACAACAATTATTTTTGATGGTACGGAGAAATCCTTATTAGAGATTTTCAGTTACTTAAAGAAATTTTAAAAAAAGAAAAAACCTAAAAAATTAAAAAAAAAAAAAAAACAAAGCAATTTGGATTGGTACAAAAATAGGTAGCCAGGCTGTATTATGCACAAGTTACAATATTTAATTGGGTCGGTCTTGGTACATTTGACTATCTTGGGGTTACTTTTAGTGTTGATTTAGATTTGAATAAACTTTATTTAGTGAATGTTAATTACACCACTACAATGAGGCCATTACAAAACTATTCATCACTGGTCAAAACGTTTACTGACTGTCTTAGGTAGAGGTTAAGTGTAAGTATTTAGTACTACCTAAATTTAATCATTTGATTTGTCAATCCCCAACCCAGACAAAAAAAGATAATACAGATATTAATACCAAGTATATAATTTTGTTGGGGTGAGGGGGTTGATAGGATTAACAGAAATCAAATGGCACTTTCTTATGATAAAAGAGGGTGTTGGCATGATCCAGTTCGAAAAATTTGAGGCTCTAAAAATTACATGGATCAGGCGGCTAAAGGGTATGATAAGACAAAAAATAACCTTTTAAGGATGTTTGTTCTAAATGTACTTTTGATAGTAGTCAGCAACCTGGGAACGTATAATTGGTAAAGTTACAAATGCTGTTGGCAAGATGTAGAATCTGGTGGAAAGCCCACCATCTCACTATATGCTACACCCGATTGGCTAGAAGAGACTGAATTCCAGTATTGTCGTATAATTGAACATTAAACATTAATAATAAAGTGGGTATACCAATGACTGACTGATAGTGGTTGTAAAAATAATTAATGATCTTATTGGCTCAATTGGGGACTTTCTCTCCTTGCATGATATGCAGATCAAGTTTAGGGTTAAAATAAATTTGTACATTTTATATGGTATTAGACAGGCAATTTCTAGGTCTTTTCACCCCTTTAACGCTGTCGGATGCATATTTTCTACCCCATACTGGTTTTATATGCATATTTAAACCCAACCAGAGTAAAGGTGTACAGTATGTGTATATAACATTTATAAGTGGAAATTTTGTTCCGTTTAAGTGTATTTCAAAAGGAATGCAATTCTTGACCTGCAGTTACCCAAGTCTCAGTGGTATAAAATTTGTAGTACCCCAACTGGAAAATGCACACTGGAGTGAAGATACGTGGTTCCAAATTCGTTATTAAATCGTTGTTTATGTACGAAGTGTGTATTAGAAGATTGGGAAATTGCTAGCACAGTGTGCATTTTTTGCAATAACCATGACAAACACTACGGCATCTTTTTTGGGAGTGCGTTGCTGTGAGAATCTTTTTGGAATGATTTCAGACCTTGGTTAATGAAAGGTTAATGGTGAATCTGGTTCCTGAATAAAACGTTAATCCTGTTTGGCACTGGGAAAGGCAGATGAAGTTTTAATACCATTTGCTGATTCTGATTTTCATTTCGAGATGCAGGGTGAACATAACATTACCTTTTTGCAAGCCGCTAAGAATGATGGTGAGAGCTTCGAATACCCTGTTATTGAACCTTTATGTTTAGAACAGATGAGTTTAACCAAATGTATTTGATAAGCGTTGGCATCGGTGTGGGAACAACCTGTTTGATATTGATTCAAGTTATGTCCCTTTGGCATTTTGCAAAATGTCTCACATGAAAATTTTTTGCATAACTGTTAAATATTTCGGTGATTGTAATTGATATTGTTCTTTACTCAAATATCCAATCAATATTACAATAATCATAAAATCTTAAAAAAAAAAAAAATGGTAAAAATACACAAACTATTGCAATATACAACCTTCATACCTTCCGTTAGCACCTGTCACCACTTCCGAAACACCATTTGTCACTCCGAACCGTTAAGGTTAAAAACATCTCATCTTTCTTGCCTGCTTAAATCGAAATCCTCTTGCTCCTGCTGATAGATCTGTAGTGATTAGTAGTGAGGCTCATCATGATAGGAGACACTCACCAAGGTGCTGCACTAGTCAACTTTAAAATTTCCCTGAGACACATGAATTTTTGGGTCTCGGATAGACATAATTTTGTTTAACCTGTAATTGCTCATTTGTGGAGGCTTAGGAGGCCTTACTGTGTTTTGACTGATGAGTGTTTTTAGCCTTGAAAGAAACATATCAAATGATAATAGAGATTTATAACCTACAGATTGGATAAATTTGACTAATTACCAGTGTATCATGTTTATTTGTTACTTTTTGGGTGGGCCATTTGAATAGACATGCCAGACACATAACTTCTTTGTGACGTAATGTGCCTGAATTTTTGTTGTTTTTAAAACTCAATTATGATTTCCCCTGCCTAAATCTCTTAAGATAATAAATAGGTATAGCTTTGACCAAGCACAGTTGTGCATGTTTGATAAAGTAACCAAATCTAATCATTGTTTCGGAGGTGAGAACATTTTTGTTAACAATGCGTATATACAACATTATTTGCAAGGCCTTAGCTTGTGTTGCCATTAATTATTCAAGTACAAGGTTTGAACCACGAACAATACTTTTTGTTATAACAAATTAGCACTACTACTTACCTGCAGGGCATCCATTCCAAAAACAAGAGTTCACGCATACATCTTGAGTTTTGCCATGACTTCCTTGGGGATTAAAATTCTAAGCTGAATCACAACAGAAATCCGTATATTCCATTCGTTCTCATAGAATGGTTTTCAATCAAAGTTTTTCACACTCTGAGCAAATTCCGTCATTGTGCATTGCAAAAAAAAAAGTATCATTTTAACAAAAAGGTAAATCTTAATAAATCAGCACACAGTGCGTTTAACACATTGGTGTAAACTGAGAAACAGGAATACCTTTGACATTTTTCCTATAAATTCTCCTTGTACTTGAAAATATAAATTTCCCATTTTAGGAGGGGCACACTGGAGCTAGGGACCCACTGCTGCTGTAGATCTTAAAAATACTCAAATTTATGGCCTTTGCAGTAATTTCACTGACCCCCCATTATAGAAAGGTAAATGCCCCTAGAACTAAGTTTTGTGATATTATGTTTCTTTTAATGTTTTTGACCCTTAACTTTTGGAATTGACTCCAATTTGAACTATTGAGAATTCTACCTTTTTATGAATTACTGCTGTGCCCTACATGTATGATCCAGGCTAAAACAATGGTGAACCTGTGAAAAGTCGCTAAAATTACCCCAAACTTGAAATACGGATGCATAAAGCATAGCATGTACCAAGACCACTAGTTTTTTCTTGCATTAGTTTTAATTGTAAAGTAAAAGTATGTAATTGGATTATCTTAAAGTAGTTTGTAATTTTTTTGTTTGTTGCTTGCTTCATATTTAAATGTGTTAGATTATTACATTTTCGTTGAACCCCAAAATAAAACTTTACTATTTTACGTGCAATGTCTCTTCAAGTAAAAATCATAATGATTTGTAACTGCAGAGGTCTGCTTGCCCACTAGTGCAAATGAGAACCACCAATTTTGATTTGGTAAGAAATGCCCTCTCATTCAAAACTATGTATTCCATTTTGGGGGCCAACCCCCAGGGTTATTGATCCTGCTGCTGAAGGTCTCTAAATGCTCTTGCATTCAACTCATGTTTGGTGCTCATCATACAGTACATGCAAGAAATCCTAAATGTTTATGCCCTCCTAAAGTTAGGTTTCCCTTAATTAAAGGTTGCCTGAATATAAAAGAAGTCACTATAATAAAAAATAACCTGAACTGCCTAGTTCACACCCCATGCAGCTGCTCTTGAAGAGACTTTCTATTTTTTTTCACAGATGAAGTAACTTTACCTAAATATTAGACTTTACATTTTATTATAATGCTAAATGGTATTGTTTATTTTTGCTCCACCAAAAAACCCAAATGAATTGCCAATAATTTTATTATAACGTAAAATTGTTTACATATTCCCTATCATATATATAATGATCTTAAAGACTAAAATAAGTCAAAAACTCCTTTTTTCACAAATTACAGTGTAGGTCCTGGTTTATTATCACAAGTATGGCAATATAATGTTCAAAGATTATATGCTAAGTTTTTATATTATTCTGAGGTCATGATCTTTTTAACTGTACATGTAGTTCGACCTAGCCTGTTTTAAATTTAATGGAGGAAAAATGCATTTGAACCATGCCCCAATAGTTCAAAACTTAAGTGTACTTTATCAGTGCAAAAGAATCTAATCTACTCAAAGTACATGTTCAAGCAACCAAAATAAAAAGAAAGTTTGGAGGGGTAATTTAGTGGTAACTTAAGGGTTCCCAACCTTTGAGAGTGCATCCTTGTTTCCTCCCGGTCAAAACAATCATGCATATCCATTTAATTTAAAAACTCTTCAGCACAAATAATTCATGCTAGTGATCCCCAGAAACTTAAGGGGGTCACCATTGAAGCTTTAGGGTGGACACATTAGTAACATAATCACTTGATCAATGGGAGTGGCCACTATTCAACAATGAAGCAGGTAATGCGATGGAATGTTAGAAGTTTCACGGGGCTCATAGAATGGGCATTATTGTTTTGATGTCAACCCAAATGACTGAATTTTACTCAGTCATAACTTGACAAGGCTGCTATAAGCAGAGAACATGATTTTTTGGTGATCTTTGTAACCTTGGAAATCAGAAAGCTAAATGCATGGCACAATGAAAAACAAAGATGGTGAACTCCCGGTTTTTGCATGGAATACCCCTGCCAGCATCTTTTTTTTAGTTTTATTTGGTTAACACTATGTAGCAACACATCACAACACAAATCTTTTCAAGAAACAAAACTTGCCTATGATCTGTATCAGCTATTGATTTAAATAAAGACTCCAACAAAACTGGAAATTCAGAAATCTGAAAACATTATGAAAATGAGCTTGAAATGGAAAAGACACTGTAAATATGACAACTTCTAAGTTCAATGGTTCTTCGCGGATGATAATAATAACCTTTCTCATTTGTGTTAACAAAATATTGCCTCCAACAATAAATTTTTTTCACAAAACATGACCCTGCCAAAATGGTGTTTTTTTCACAAATCATGGCCATGTAAATAGCGCCCACACAAAGTTGATGTTTTATCATGTTATTTTTTTAGTTAAACAATGCTCGAGAAGGGAGCACACCACTAAAACCAGTGGATTTCTATTTTATATTACAGCCTTTCAGTACCCTGTTGGCCTGCAACCTATGTGTAATACAAGTGTCCTGCATGCTCTTTTTGGTCAACCTAAGAATTCTTCCTCTTGTAAACAAGAATAAACGCTGTTGTAAAATGCAAAATTATCACCAGCTTCTGTTGTTATTAATCACACACGGCCATGAAAAGCAATTTGTTACATCTTTGTCACCTCCGAAATGACTGTGTATTGCAAAGCTCTAAGAATTTTATACATTTAAAAGTCTTTTTAAAAAGTGAATTTGTTGCAGGAAGTAACCTTTGGAGAACTTTGCACAAGGAGTCTCACGTGGATTTTAATTTTTTAAAAAATTGTTTAGTTTCCCCTGCAACATAATTATACGTAATTATTCATATTTTCATTCACCTTAGAATTTTGTTTGTTGTGATCAAACCTTGTGAGTCTATTTGTCTCTACTCCTTATAAGTTAGAATAATGAATATGTTGTTTTAATGCAAATTATAGTCGTTTGCTCAATTATTATCACAAAAAGCCCTGGTAACATCTTTGTCACATCCGAAACATGTTAACAATGTTTACTGTCACTTCCGAAACGACTCAAGTGTAAAATTCACTTTGTTTAAGAAATTTTTGCAGATTTTTCTGCAACTTCTGTGTCCAGGAAGTACCCATCATTGAAGAGATTTAAGTAAATTGAGCCTTGATGGGGAGTGGCTCATGAAAAACATATTTAAAATTAAAAACTAGTGAAGTTGATTCTGAATTTTTGTCTTTCCGTCAAAATATGCTCTTCCCTTCCAAATATTTATGAATTCAACCCAAGGACTATCAAAAGCAGCGTAAATTTTGAACTACATTATACTTTGAATTAAATAGTCATCCTCTTTTGCTGAAAGTATGGTTTACAATTTTAGAAAAGGATTTCACACAAAAGTTGATGTTTTGCTCAAATTTACCTAATATGCCGCAAAATTTTTTCCAAAATTACACTATTTATTGGTCTGCAAATAGATTAAGCTCAAAAAAACAGTCACTATATTCAAAATTTGATCACGTGTGAGTACTTTTTTTAGTGCAAAATAACAAATAAAAAGTACTTCTAAATTTGACCCCATGGTCAAAGTTACCCACTGCTTGTTGAAATGACATATACATTATATAAATGATATGAACAACACTTATAAACAGTGCTGCATGTCAAATATGTACCAATACCAATCAGAGCGCTACGGTCTCTATGAACCTCATGTAAACCAATTATGAACAAAAACAAAATCCGCTGTTCATCAACTCTACGCAGAATAAGAAATTGTTCCCTGTTATTAACATATCATTTTTAAATAAAAAATGAATAACATATGAATGGGTATTAACCATTTGCAAATTCACTACTGCCTTTTTCTTTCTGATGGTATCACTTCCATTCTCCGCCAATTTCAATTTGATAAATTTTACTTTTTTTAAAAATAAATGATTAATTTCACAATAGAATAGGCGGAAATGTTATATGACTTCGGGTCATTTGTGTTAAGCATGTAAATAACAACTTGCCGTTTATGTGGAGTGAAACTATCCAGTTTTGGTTTTTTTTTTTTTTCAATAAGCAAAGCTTTGTTTTTCCCCCCTATTTTTAAACTCTGTGACGAGTACATGTTAATAACAAAATGTCTACGACTGATTTTGTAATGACCTATTTTGAAGGGGGAAATCAGGTAAAAACATGCTGAAAAAAACGAAATGCAATTTACCTTCGTCTGTGGTAGTGGTCGATCAAGTACCATTTACGAAGCCGATTTTTCTGAACGGGAACAATGGCCCAACTTATGTGCTCTCTCAAAATTCCTTTTTAGAACGTACTTACGGTTTCCTAAAACGTCCTCCAGCGACAGAGTGAAGCCCACAGTAGCAATTCTATGCATAGTAATATGGGAATTGTTAGGGTACATGCGCCGAAAATGCATGAAATACTTACCCAAGGTACCGACACTACTCGGCTGCAATCTCAAGTTGATCAAAGTGGTCGCTGCTGCTTTCGTTTACCACCCGGGATTTTGCTGTCAAATTGCATTTGGAAAATGTTGCGCATATGCCAATCGTATTGTTGTTACATCCAGGCCACTTGCACAGGAGTGGCGTCTACCAGGCGCCGCATGGAAATACATTTTTTTCATATATCTCTGAAACATTTGAACACTATAAGTACACATTCTAAATTCTTTAAGTCTTAACGTAAAACTCAATTAATGAAAATCTTTACTGGATAAAATTCACTGCGTCTAGCGTACAGAATGATTTAACACACGTGTGGAGCTAGACGCTAAACCTGTGATGGTCCATTGTCTTAGCACACAGCGAGTTGATTGACCGTTTCATCATGATGTCCCCTGCTGTGGAGTCTGCAATATTCGGCAATCACCTAAGCTCCAAAAAGAGCATGTTGAACGAACGTGAAAATTGAACAGGGATCGGCGGCCTGTCCCAGCCGATACGCCATATGAACCTACCTCTCCACAGGTCAGTAGTGGCCAAGTGAGCGTCTGTTTATGAATACCCTCAGTGAGAAAAAAATTTTTAAAGACACATGGCCGCTGCTTTGCGATACAATCCTGGATAGAAGCAGATGAAATTGCCGGTTTTTTCTTCAAACTGAGTAATCGCTTGATATTACAGACCAACAAGTGCCTTAGTTAACCTTAATCCCTGTAGTATTGGCTCATGGGCATTGTGTGACCAGACGTCTGCATGCATATTGCTTCTGGAAATGTACATAAGCTTTTTCCGTTTTATCGCACGGATCCCATTGCCCGCAAACCCAATGTAGAGTAGACTATGGGGATACACATTAAGTGTTGCGGTATACCGAACTAGTCTGTGTTAGTGGTTATATCCCACTAACAAATTCGATCTGTGTAAGCCATGTAAGTTTGTGAATTCATTGATTGTATTGACGGAAAGCATTTTGTATTGTTGGCCACACCCGTGATTCGGCAAATGCCTCCAACGGAATCACCATGCATGCATTCATGTTGAAAATTGACAGGGAAAAGGGAAACGTAGAAAAAATGTGGTGGTCCAAGTTTTACCCTAAATTAATTCCCTAAGCCAATATGTAGGTGTTCTAATACAATTTTTTTCGATTAAATACGAATTCCCTCAAACTTACCATAATGTGTTATAAAACCTGACTACTGTGAACAGTATGCTGTATTCAGTGCCTCGGCTACTTTCCGCAGTTTCGGCTAGGCCACGACAAACCGGAAGCAGCAGTGATGTCCGTGTCACTAAGACAATTTTAACGAAGAGGCAGTTAGTTTGGGATTCTTTCAATGACAGGCGGTGGCGGTCCAAACATCCCCAAATTTTAGACCGTCAAAAAAATTGAATTCATTTATTTCTTTTTTCAAAAACCGGTCGGAGTCCCAGTCGAGTTGGAGAGTCAGTCAACTCCTGGATCATAAGGGTAAGGAAGAAAAAATGCTTACATCGATTGAAAAGTAAAACATAATTGTCCACAACATAACTTTCTTGTGATTAAGCATTTTATTTCATGATACAGATTACAGGCATTATACCAGCATACAACATAAAAACAAAACGTACAATGTACAAGCATACTTAACGTATTTAGGCCTTACGATTGTCAGTTTTCAATAGACACACACAAACATTGTCAAATAGGGAAAATTAGATTTTTTGAGGTCCAACGGATAAAAATAAAAAACCTCGTTATCGTGGATTTTAAAAATAATTAATGTTGGTGCAGAGGTGGGGGTCTGTACCGCCTGGCCCCCTCTCCTAAGGATCCCCATGATTCTGCAGGAATGTCGATTTTCTTTCTTACGTTTTAATGTTTCAATCCCATTAAAAAATGTTTATTGACCCGTTGGCTGAAATACACCCCTGATTCACTAAGCGTTTCCGATCACAGAGTTTGAGTAAGTTTTCTGATGGCTCCCCGGTGCGCTATCATACAATCGCGTGCTCCGTAGCACAGACGCGTATTGCGTATACGCGAAATTACCTTACCCCCCTTTTGCAGTTCAGCCCATGTGACTGTTTATTGGTCAAAATGCGTAACATATACTCTCTGCCAGAATGGTTCAGAGTTATTTAACGTGCGCCGAGCGTGAGACTTGGCGTCAACGCGGAAGTTAATAATCCCCGATTGGCTTGTTTTTGAGTAGGTTAGCCTCCCCATTGGTTAATCTTGAGTCTTGAGTTGATTCCTCCTGTTAAATAAGGCTTGTCCTAGGAGGACAATCGTGTATGAGGCTACCCATAGATCCCTCCGCCCCTTTTTTTAAGCCTATTGCGGCGCTGCGCGTTTCCGACCTCTGAACCATTCTGTCCGCGACTGTAGTAAAAAGTAAAATGCAATAGGGAGGAAAAAATAAAATATATAATAGATTCTGTAAACTATATGGAAAGAAAACATGTTAAAAACACCTAAAATTCTAATAAAAATTTTTTGAAGGGCGCCCCAATTTTTCAAAATTTGGAGATTTTTTTACACGGTTGCATTTGGTAACTACTGGCTAGTAAACTATACCTGTGGAATGGTTAACTCGAAAATGTCTATGTGTCACAAAACCGAAGGAATTTGTACTAGATAATTATATCGGGATCCCCGATAATAATTCAAACGGCTGCTGGAAACGGCCTTCCAATGTGAATAGCCGGGAAATGCGCCATGTACGTGTCTACGCTCATCCCTTTAGTTTTTTAATAGTTCGGGCAATCAAGTTAGAGGTTTATTTTCTCCGGTGGGCTACTATTTCATCATGGACGGACATAACGTAGCATTCAGCTCTGCCGTAGTCCAATCTGCGATCCCCCAATTCTAATACAAAATCGCTTATTTTGTATAAATACGCATTTTTTAGCATCTCGTTCGCAGGTATAGTTTCCTGACAATTACCAACGTAAACTGTGACAAAAAGATCAACATTTGAAAATTTGGGGGCGCTCTTAAAAAAATGTGCTAATATTTGCTGTAAACCATGAAAAACCTAAAAACTGGCCTTTTGACTAAGTTTCGGACTTAACAGCGCCCTTAAAATATTAGAATTGCCCTCCCCACGTTCATGGGAACTGCGTAGGTCTACTGTTTATATATATGTTTACTAAACGGGCCTAAAACAAAACGAAAATCCGATCATCTCAAACTGGGAATTGAAGCATTTTAGATGACTAATAGGCCTTATCTTTGTTTCTAGTTTATACTATTTTTTTTTAATTAAAGAGCTATAAGCGGCACTAAAATACCCGATCCTCAGCCTCGACCCCCCTCCACCATGCAGGTCAGTCCACTCCATTGAGTTATTATAGTAACATAAATAACTATACTATAAACGTTTACTCTAATCACTCATGGTCCACAAACCTAGTATTTTTGGGTATTATTACCATATTGAAAGCTTGTATTTCCATTATATATACCCAAACGCTGTGACCGCGAGCTGTTGTGACATGTGAGGGAAAAAACACCATAGGCCTATGAAAAAACCGGACATGATCGAGTCACCTACCCAAAAAATGACTCGAAATGGGCACCTTTAATACACACACGAATTCGGGTCGGCCCCAAACCATGGTCGGCCCCAAACCAGTCCGGGCCCCAAAACCAATCAGCCTCACAACCCACCACTCGGCTCAAACCAACTCGGCCCAGCTCTCTCTCTCGTCTCCTTTCTCTCCCCTCCTCCCTCTCTCTCCCTCCCCTCTCTCTCTCGTCTCTCTTCTCTCTCCCTCTCTCTCCTCTCTCGATCTCTCTCCCTCTCTCTCTCCCACCCTCAAGCTCTTTTTTTCCCTTTTCCCCGCCTCTTTCTTTCCTTTCTCTCGTTCTCTCCTTTTTTTCTTTCTTCTTTTCTTTTTAACCCATAATTACTACTACTACTACTACTACTACTTCTACTACTACTACTACTACTGACTACTACTACTACTATGTGTGTTACTTTTCTTCCGAGTTTCGAGTGAAGTGTTTCGAGTTTCGAGTGCACGATTTTCGAGTCACGATTTTCGACTGTCATTTTTCGAGTTTTCGAGTATTGTGTTTATTATTATTATTATTATTATTATTACTGATACTTATTTTAATTTTTTTAACATTGGCATCATATAATTAGTATTGTTAGAGCTAAAAATCGGCTTACAAGATAGCAATCAATGTTTGCATGTTCGATGTAATCAACTTGTCTCAAAAATTCAAAAACCTAACCGAATTATGAAAACAACAAGGGGGAAAAAGAAATGAAGAAAATATTATTTTTTTTTTTTTTTTAATTTTGTATTTCTTTTAAAGTCTGAAGATAGCGATGCATTTTGGACATATGGGGACATAACGGCCCACCATCCAGCCAATAGAAGTATACCAACTTTAAATAACTACTTTATAACTGTTTCACACTACGATTTATTATTGGTAGAACGACCATATACTCGCGGTGCTCGCCCACATTTTATATACAGTTCAGATGCTATAGATGAGGTTGGGACATCAATGTTTACACAACACCAGTTAGTAACCACTGGTCCTACTACTGACATGTTAGGGTCGAAGAGTAATACTCTGCCCATACAGTTACGTATTAACAGCCTTATCACTCCTGATTGAGGCGTAATTTTAAAAGCACAAGCCTGCATGTGGCTCACGCATACTGCCTGGCAGTGTTTGTTCGTTTGCCCGCGTTTACGGGTCACATGGTCAACTCATCTGGGAATCCTGGACGATCTTTGTCTTGGACAGATCTACGATTCTCTATTCACATGATTCATGTCGGCGAGCTTTATCAATAATCAATCACCCGTCACTCAGTATTACTCTGCAGCGATTAACTTGTAACTTTGACTGTGCTCAGACAGGAATCGCTCACAGTAAAACTAATTATTTCATTAAGTTCCCACTTTCCCACTGTAAGTTTGTACTGTTTTTCGCGGCTGTCAATATGGAGCCCAAAAGGTTAAACTTCATTAAAAGATTTTCGGTATAGAGGACTGGGATTCAATATTTCCTAATCTTCTACGACTATAGTGGTGACTTTGAAGCTGTGCTTAAAGGATTTTTCAAGACATTATTTCTCGGTGTTCAACAACAGCAATTTGCTACTCTCTCATTTGGCCAGGACACCCCTTACATAATGTTTCCAGAAATAAAGAAAGAACTAAATAAAATAATAAATGCCAGTATTTATCTAGCGCTTAATACAATTAAGTCTCAAAGCGGCTTCACTTTATTTCGCTGTCACTAGGATAATCACATTTTCACATATTGAAAATTCGGCAGCCAATTAATAGACGGCGCACATTATGACTACCCCTAACATCTCCCCATTTCCAACCTGGGTGAATTGAGCCAAGCGAGATCAAGTGCCTTGCTTCAGGGACACAACCCGTTGGCCACGTTGGGCTCGAACTCACAACCTAACGAATCACGAGTCCTGCGCTTTCACAACCGCCACACGTGCTCACAACGAGAAAGGATAAAGAAATTAAATAAAGAAAAAGAAAAAAAGTATCGGAAGGCATAGGAGGAAGAACTAAGAGCACGGTACAGCCACCAAAAGAGCCGCGATGAACTGGAAGGGTGTCTATCCATCGAGAAAGGATAGGTCTTGGAGAAGGGGAGAGCGGATGTCCTACCCCCGTGCCTGGGGAAGGGGGTTTCATGCGTGTCGAGATCCCGAGGCCAGGGGGTAGTGGGGGGAAAGCGGCGATCGGTCGGCAATATGGCCGAAGCAAAAACGAGACGTCGGGCGTCGGAATGGGGGCGCGCGTAGGGGAAAATATGAGTTGCAGTCAAGAAGTGAGCGCGTATTTCGTCCGTACTGGAGTGGGTTGTGCACGACAAGGCGCGCGGTGTTGCACAATGGGGATGCGAGAACGGTCGAGATGGGCGCGGGAAATCGTGTAGAGGAGACAATGTGTACAATGAACGTTAGTTAGGTTGGGTAGTGCTCCACTCCCGCCGACGCTCCAACCTCAGAGCCTTGCTTAGTCTGTAAACCGCGACCGTCCACCTCTGGGTCCCGGATCGGCGATGAATCCAAGATGACCCATAGAACAGGGTGACCTGCGTGCCCAGGCGACCGACCGGCCCGCACTGCCTCCCGCTTGAGCATGCTTGTGTAAGTCGGGATGCCTAACGCAGCTGGCTACAGACGGACGTCTTGGGGGTGTAGAGGGTTAAAAAAATGAGGTTGGAAAGAATATTGACTTGGTCCTAGGAAAAGACCCGCGTCTTTAACTGGAGGCCTCGATCCCGAGAAAGAATCAACACTCCGTCAAAGGGGTGCGCGGAACGCAAGGGAAGGTGAGATCAGGGGGGAGCGGAGAGAAGATATGGAGGGAGTCGGGGAGGCAGAGAGGGAGTTGGGTATTGGAGGGGGGAATGGTAGAAGTGAAAGCTAGTTTTTATGTAGGGACGTTAGCAGGCGAGTGTCAGGGGGTCTGTCTCCGCTCCAGATTGAGACTCTACCGGGTGAGGGTTCAGAAGAGATGATTGGGGTGGAGTACTTCGAGGGAGTTAGGTAGTGGGTGAGCGGCAAACGAGTGATATAGACTGGTGCCCGCTGTTGAGGGGGTATAGGCGGAGGTAAGTGGGGAGTTCTGTGGGTGGTGGGGGGGCTGCATGGCGGGGAAGGGGCATAATTGAGTGGTAGACGATGTTGAGAGGGGTGAGGTTCCGTGCAGGCCAGGGGGCCGGGGAGGGGGGGGTGTAGTTGATCAAAAGGGGCGGCGACGGTGTCTACTTTGGGTGGCGAGGACGACTGGAAGGCTGAACGTTTATAAGTTAAGAGCTGGTTGAGCATGGGTGGAAGTGGGCCCACGGGAAAGGCAAGAGGGGCGCGGATGAGGATTGCGGTATGGATTGATGGAAGAACAGCTCGAAAAGGTGCTGGGAAGGGCAGCCTGCTTGGGTACGAGTGGAGCCGAGTAGGGGGGGGTGGGGAACTGATGTCGATTGGTGGTTCGGTGGGTTAGGTTAGGGGGCTGCTTCATAAGTTGGAGGTGGAAAGAGGAAGGGGGAAGGCGGGGCGTTGGGCTCACAGATGTTCTGGGACATAAGGTCGCGAGAAGAAGGGGGGAGGAGGGTTACGAACAAAAAAACAGAGTTGCTTCGCGTGTGGGTCGACACGGGGGGGGGCGGTGGGACGGTATGCCTGTAGTCGGTGTCTCTCCTACGTGGGAGCCCCCCCGACCTCCTCCTATTCGTTTGTCGTACTCTCTCTGGTGAGTGTTGCAATTTAAAGAGGGAAGGAATTCCACTCAAAAAGAGTAAAAATCACTAGCAACAAGTGAATTCCACCCGTTTGAGGAGTTAAACGAAGGAAAACCACTTTTGGGGAGTGAAAACGAAGGACAACACGAAAACGAGTGAAAATCCCACTCCTTTTGGTTTAATAATGCTCCTTGTGGCACTTTAACTTTACGTGTGTAGGCTATACTAATACTCTCTCCACCGGTTATCCTGTTTAATTAGATCCGTGTACGTAGTGCAGGCGAAACTGATCTCAATCACCCATTGTTTGTTAAGGACAACGGATTAAAGATAATTGCCCATTAAGGGAACATGGAACAATATCGTAGCTCGTCCAGGGAAGTACTCGTCCAGGGTATAATCACTCATCTATACGCAGGAAGCGAAGGCAACCTTTCGCACCTCACACCTTATAGATGATATCTATCGCCGCACAACAAACCTCTCTATTGAATCCTGTATAGCAGATTTTAGTGAAAAGTCACCGACGGCAGTCACCAATGGCAATTTCGCGAGGCCCCCCCATGTGTATTACATTCGGGTGACTGACTTAAGTATACACAGAACCAATCTGTGTGTACATTGTCATGTCCTTTAAACCATGCTTGAACCGCGCCCCACAAACACTGTTCCTGCATATAATTAGGTGACAGCAAATCAATACTCCCATTGAAAGCTAGCTTTCTAATTCAAAACTTGTTTTTCCACTGCTTGGAAAATAGCCATGCAACATATTGCTATGGGATGTCACCTTATTTAAATTATCTGTCACCTTGCAATGATGGCACTGTGGGTTCAGGAATGACTAAGTAATAAGGCGCGAAAAAGGGACACACATAGTAGAACTCACTAGTCACATTTATATCGCGCATAATCTACCATAGGAGTACTTTTTCAAACCCTCACTTTCCGGTATTGACTCGTCGCACGGTACTGACATAAAACACACAAACACTGAAGCAAACGGTAAGTCTTATTTAAATTCCCTGTTTTCAGCTTCCGATCCGCCGATACCAGTACGCGGATTTTCCATTATGCATTGCGATAATAATTTTTACCGGAGCACCTAGGTCTAAAAAGTCTTTCGAAAGTCATGAACACACACAGTCCAGAATTTCAAATCTCCCCAAGCTGTATCGGGAAATCGCAAATATGAAGTCACCATTCAGTAATTAGAGTAATGAGCGGCCGCTCTGCATTTGTAAAATGTATTGAAAAAAAAGAGTGTGTACGTGCGCAGTTGGTACGAGCGTCGTGCATGTAATAACGAAGGTCGCCCGGTTCGAATCCAAGCGCACAATGTTTTTTTTTTCAACACTATCGTGGGCTGGCCATCTCCAGAAAGATTAAGAAATATGCATCCTTGTCTACCTGGAGAACAAAGGTAAGTTAATTTCAAAACAAATATAAAGCTTTTATGTGTAATATACAGTTCAAATTCATATCCGCTAGGACAAGCAAGGACAAACCTTTCAACCTTCCAGACCTAACACCACATAGATGATATCTATCGTTCCTCTACCAACCCTCACTTAATAGCTTAGTTGCATGTAAGAGCGTCGTGCATGTATTACGAAGGAGGTCGGCCGGGGTTCGAATCCGGCCAAGCCACATGTTTTTTTTTTCAACACTAAAAATCGGCGTGGCCCATTCCATGGAAAGAATTAATAAATATACAATGGGTGACATATCGCAATGCAAATGTGAAATTTGCTCAACTTAACCATTTTTTACCAAAATTCTATAGAGGGTGTCCACGAAATATTAATGTCACCATTTGATGTAGAATGTTCTATAGATAGACAGTTTCTGTTTTGTTCAGGTTGACACCCCTAGGTTTTTAATGGGCCCTTTAAATTTTGCTTGCACGTGGTGTAGGTTTAAGCATAATTGGGCGGGCGCCGCCGATTTCAAAAACTTACCCTGGTGCCAATTTAATCGTTGTTACAACACGTTGTAAAACGTGTAACACTGTACTCGTGTATCGCTCATATTGTGTTGTAACACCCTTCCTAGGGAATAATTACGCGGCGAACCCGAGACGGGATCACAGAATGAAATTGATATGGGTGTAAGGCTGCGCGCGCTTCAAACCCAGGGGCATTCGTCGACGAGGACCAACAATCGGTGGTATTTGGGTGAGCGAACAGCAAACATGCCGCCAAAATAGGGTTTTTTTTTTTTCAGATTACAAATTTTTATGCAAATCTTTCCCAAAACCACGATGCGGGTTTTTTAGAAAATTTTGCAAATATTCCACCAAAATAGGGCTTTTTTTGGAGACCGCGCAAGTCACTACTCTTTGGGTCCTCTTTCAAGTTATGTCAATATGGGAAAGCCAGGTGGCATTTCTTTGTTCAATAGCTACCTCTTGTACGTAAAGTCTTGTTGTATGTGTTATGTAAGGCACGGATCGGGTCCATTAATATAGTTATCAAAGAAACTTTAAAAACCTTTTTTTTTTTTCTCTTCCATCATGTACAATTGTAACACAATGTCATTATTTTCAGTACAATAAAAATTGGTGCCAGTCGGTTATAGCAAATAGTTCCGATTAACATAACAGATTACCATCAGACATTACATCATGTAAAAAAGTGTTTTAAGTAGCTACAGAATATCAACAAGATATTGAGGCATACACCCTAAACCTTTGGGGGTTACTGCAAAAAACCAAGATTACTATGATCTGTGTACCTAAGCTTCAAAGAAGATAAATTAAAAGAAAATTTCAAAAGGCACCACGAGAGATATTTGGACCCATCGCCTGTGACACAGTGTCAGTAAATCCATCAAATCTCCAATAGATGTCCAACCCTCTCTCGCTGCGACCTTTAACAATTTTAAAAAAAACCCACGACCCGAAGGTCATTCACCCTATGATTGTTTTTAAAACCATATGGCCTACAAAAAAATGCTGTAGTACAGAATGGCACAACCATAATCAAAAAATAATACTCCGACTCCAGTGTTTGCTGAGTTAACAGACCTCTGATAACATGGTCAGATTCCGAGCAGACCGAATGCGGCCAAAAAATCCCCAAATTTATCCCCAGCATAAACAAGCACACTGAAGCTTGGTAACAATGAGGACCCAGATAGCATTCAGAGGATGCTTTGAACCCAATTCCACAGTGCATGGCAAAGTGCCCAATATTACTGTAAAGCAAATAGACAAATACATTGGGATACAAAACCCAGAATTTTCAAAAACAAGTCCGCCTCATAATCTGCTACAAGCTCCCAAAAAAAACTAGTCAAAAAGAGGACTTGATGGATCGTATGACCCCATCAAGAGGAGGTTCCCAAAAAAACGATGCATTGTGGATGGGCTCAATACAGATACAGGCTCAATATCATAACAGGCTCAATACATCCCTCTGGGTAGCACCCCTATCCAATCCACATGGAGCCCAAAAATTGGCCTGTAGCATGCATATCAATCGAAAACAAGATTAGCACAATTTTTTTGGCAATGCTAGATTAAATGAGAATTGGCCACCATCGTCCATCAAGAAACAAAGGGAATGTTTACCACTACTCAATAACACAAATCGAGTGTACCATGCCATCTGATGAACCGAGGTTTTTAAGGAAGAAAACCCTTATAGATCATTATAAGATAGGGAGAGTCCCAACGGTATGCCACTATTAAGCTCGTGTCAGTATTATTAGCCGACTCTTTTCCGATATAGAATATCTGTAAGTCTTTTAGAGAAAGTTACCTAAATTTAGAATGCCCTGTTTATACCTCATCATAAATGTACTTTTTGCCCTGTAGAATGACAAAATTAAAACGTGGAATCCATAGGGTCTAATATTCCCTAAATTACACTCTCTTCATATCAAGATCAATAGCATTACTACTCAAATCTGTGTGTAACCATTTCGCAAAATGAGATCTGTATACATTCCCAAAAGATATGCTTGTATAGTCCGCTATTCCATTATTACAGAAGGAGCATAGATTTGAGTTAAACCACAAATATTGAATAAATTATCATTTATACCAATATATCTATGAATTTATTTTAAACCTAAAAGTACTAAGTTGTGTTGAATCTGAGAGGATGACAAGACGGAATTTTATAAATTTCTCTCCAATTTAAATCCATATCATTAAAGATCCGGACCATTTCTCTTCTGAATTGAGAGGTCTGAAACCTTGGCAATACAATAGCCGAAATCATTTATACAAAACAAACAAAAACACTTTGTCAATCCTCGTTAGTTTGACAAGCATTTCTTCTTGAGATGTTTTGAATAGTAGAATTGTCATCCCCCCTCTTGACACTTCTCTTCCATCAATATTTGGAATAAGCATCAGTAAGGATAGTATTCAAGATAATTACAATTGAGGTAAAAACCCGATCTTTTAAAACGAACAGAAAGGCAGAAAACCGCTGTTTTGACACTCCAAATATCCTCTAATAGTTGAATCCCCTTGGAATATACCCATGCTTGTCCAAACAGTCTTAATTATTATTGTATAACCTGATTGTTCCACAAGAGAATTTGGATGATTCAAGTTATCAAAAGGTTGTGCATAAGTAAAGAGCACCATGCCCAAACAACATCTTTGATAAAGGCATTTTTTTTAATATTTAAGAATACCGTTTATCGGCAATCTACACGGCAGCGCACTCCAGTCGGAATCCGTTTCTTTCTTCTTTCTCCGAGATCCAGATCACGGGAGACCGGTTATAGAACTCTACACGTCGCCGTGAGTGCGAAAGTACGGCAACCGCTTTCGAAGCGTAAAGTGTACTTATGTACGCGTAACCTTGGTGATGGAGGAATACTTTACGCGTAACCTAAAAGTACCGCTTAAAGTGCAGCGAAACTAACTCAGCGTGTACACACCATGTACGGCGTGTGCAGATCTGGATCTTGCCCGTGTAGACGCAAACTGGATACGAGATCTTGATCCGATCTGGATCTGCGCTGCCGTGTATATTGCCCCAATGTTACAATTCCAAATGAGGTTCCACCATAAACTTGCACAGTGATACTTATAAAAACATTTCCAGTTAAAAAAAGAAACTCATTTTTGTCCAAGATGCGTTTCACCCATGCATGCAATTTTGAGACCAATTGATTGATGGAATATGATCATTTTAAGACACCTTGTTCGTACTTTTTCCCAATAATTGTGTTTCTATTCAATTATCGGGCTTTTGCCGACCAGACGAAATGAAGAAATAGCAGACTTCGCACAACATCTTTACTAAAATGGTCAGGTGATTGGAAAGTACCAAGAACATAATATTAACTAAAACTGTGAATACAAGAGATTTTCTATATTTATTTTAATACCAATAGGGGGAGATCCCGATAGACCAAATTCTGAGGATCTCCTTAAGTTTCCTTCTTCTTCTCATTTAGGAACCAAATTTAACTCAAACGTATTATGGATTTGCACAAAAAACACACCCAGAACCCGAACAGGGTGAGTGGTACTTCAAACCAGTATCACAATATTTGGAGGGTTTGGGTCCTCTGTAATAAAACCCAAAGCTAGCACTCAGGACTTATCTAAATAAATGGATCGTTACAGTCCATAAAAGTCTGGAAAGTCCTAAGAATCTTAATGATACTCTTCAATAATCCACCTTGCACTAATTGTAGTGTCCATCAGCATACGCACTTCCATAATATCAACTCCAAAACTCGAGCCTCTAGTATTACACTTTTTCTGAGCAACAGTTCAAAATTTCACTACACATTATATACACAAATAAACACTCACACTATATACACTTTACAAAACACAAAAAATTGAAAAAAGAGGAAGCATGCCATTGTTAAGTTAAAACCCAACCAAAAACTTTAACTCAGGAACTCTGGCAACCAATACATGCATTGTTTATCTTCCAGACATACAGTCAATAGACCATCGTAGATACTGCAATGTCACGTGTTGTTGTGCCATGTTACAGTCTAGCCATAATGAAGTGCACACGCAGGCCCCCCGTAGCTGGTGACAAATGTACTACCAACGAGGTTCTATATAGATAGGAGGCAAAACGTTACGTAATCTTTAGGAAATTCCCCGTCTCGCATGTTTTGCCGACCACAAAGAAAACCTAGAAAACCAACAATAGAAAGCAATGGCCTGCCCCCGCTTCTTCTTCCACCTACTGGGGGTGCCCTTCTGCATATACACTAATCGGTATTGATACAAATTAATGTATGGGTTAGAGGTGGTCAGGTGTAATAATAGTTTACCTGGATCATTGTCTCAGGATACTCTTTTTTCTCATACTGGCCACATGGCGCGCTTCAGTGAAAAGATGTTATTCATTGAGGCGGTTTTGTTTAAATCAAGACGACTGATGTGTCATTTCATTCGTTGTGTGCCATGGAGGACAAATATTATTAACAAACCACCAAATAGCACCCACATCCAACAACTGATTTTTGGCGGATGTTTGTATCGCTTACATTATGTGTGATACAAGCACCCAACTGATATTATAAGTTCCGTGCAATATTCAAATAGTCACGCCCACAAACGAACGACTGGTATTGAAAATGCGTTTCCATCACATCATCACCACCCTTGTGTACTACTCTCACAAGGAAATCCCGTCAAACACCAGCCCGCCATAATATGTCCTCACAAAACACGCCGCATGATTCACATCTAAAACGTCCACAATTACAGTGAAACTTGAAAGGTGCATGTTTCCGATTTCACTGTATAATGTTCTCTATTTCTCTGGCACCTCTCCCTCCCTCACAGACAACTTTTCACATGGCAATTTTGCAGTTTTTCATGATAGAAGAACGTAATAAACATCCTGTATAATGCCTTAAAGAGCAACTGTGGTGAATTTTTATGTAGGGCCTATGGTTAACCATAAAAAGCGGCCGTTTTTTGTCTCTTATTTCGGAAATGAATGGATTTTATGGATTTGGAGGCTGGTTTGATAGAAAAATTAGGACGATCGGAACACTCCACCGGAACCAACACACGCATCTTTAAAAGCAATAATTACTTAGGGCCTACAAGTATAAAACAAGAAAGTTAATACCGAACAAAGGGAAAATAAAGATTTAAAGTAAGGAGTGGATTACGAAAAGAAATAAAGAAAATTATGAACGAAAAAGAAAGTAATATGAAGAAAGAATTATGAGCGAAAAGAAAAAAAGGACGAAAAAGAAAGTTAAGAGCCCGAAAATTTAACAAAGAATAATTAAAGGCTTCAACTCAGTTTTTTGGGGTTTTTTTAAATTCTTGTGTTCCTTAACTTTAATTGACCCTGTTTTTTAAATTCGTCTCAATATTGAGGTATCGTCCATTCGTAAAGTTAGACTTTCGTAATAAGCAAGTGCTATATAAGTTTAAATAAACCTGTGCTGCAACTTCCAGTTGATTTTGCAAATGCTTTTATTTTTGTTCCATTTTCTATGACCATTTTTAAAATGCATGCATGGTCATAGGAGTCTCCCATAGCCACTGTACCTGTGTGTTTATCGCAGTCGACTTCGAAAAAATAGAAAAAGTTAAAACTAAGGCATTTCTTCTATTTCTCTATCTCCTTTCTCCTTGATCTAGAAGGGTGATTACATGGCATGCAGGTCCACTGCGTAATACCAACCACTTCTTATAATAGAAAAAAACAAACCCAGACAGTTTTGGGGAAGAATCGGGGAAGGGGCGATGTTGTAGTTGTTCAAACCGCTTTAAAAAAAGATAATTTTTTTAATGTAACAGTAAAATTGCGCGGTCTTATCCTGACTATGAGCCCCATGCTTCTGTTATAAAAAAATAATTTCGTATTGAAGATATTAACCATAACATGCAAAAGAGCATGAATCAAATTCTTGGGGAGAAATTAAAATAATGCAATTCATATTCCAAATTTCATGAATCTTTATTTTATGTTCGCATGTGACCTTTTAATTGATGCCAATCATCGTATTCCTTAGTAACTTAACTATAGTCCCCTTCACAATTGATTCTGAGTTTATTGTTCCCGCCACCATCCAAAAGCGAGAATTTTTATTTGAGCATTTTTACTTGAATTTTTATTTAATTTTCGTTATGTATTATTTTTGAAGGTTGTGATTGGGGTCTGGTGGCATATTGTGTAGTTTTATTCCACCTCCCGACCCAAGAACTGAATTAAAAAAAAATAAACAAATAAATGTTTGGAATTTGAAATCAATCAATTTGGTAAAATACTTAATCCACGGTGCCAAAATGATAAAACCGCTGATTTTGTTGAACTTGCCACCATTTTTTGAAATAAACAACAATAAACATAACTAAAAGTAAATGTTAGGAGGCGGGGCCTGCCGCATCTATTCAAACCGAGGAACACTATAAGAATCAACTGTGAAGGGCCTTGCATTAACATGGAGCGAGTTTAACGTGACAGGAGGAGATTTTTGTAGGATATAAACGAATTTCTCTCGAATTGCACAGGATCGATTTAGACCACCTCCCGAGAACGTTCCGAAGGCTTATTGGACCAACAAGTACAAAAGAAAACAGCACACCCTTGTTTTTGAACTTGCCGCTACGTATCGTCCCCATAGAACCCCGTGCTTTGACTTTCTGTCGTGCACGACAGAAAGTACTAATCATCATGTTTTAACATCACGACGCGTATTCGCTTCTTCATTTCAGATGTGATCTAATACATTGAAAGCATTCCAATATACAAAACCCCGGGTTCGAACAAAAATTGGGGGCGCGTCGTTCTGGAAATCTCCTCATGTCTCTTAATATAGAACCAACCAACGTGGCCCATTACCGCTATTACCAAAATTAGCTACAAGTCAAATAGCCAACGGATACTCCAAAAAACTAAAAAGGGTTAAAGAGAAAGGGAAATTGAAAAAAAGAAAAAGTCTGGGGCCAAGTTGGGACGACATCAACTGTTACATATATAGAGAACTACTCTCGAACCAAACGAGATTTAGATCGAGAGGAACGACAAATAGATCTATAACTCGCTCTCCCCTCCGCTCTCAACTCTATATAACGCGCTCTGGGTCTCGAACCGAGACTGATCGATACTAACCCCGCCTCTTTCTCGCCCCCTCTCTTTCTCTCTCCCCTTTCCTCCCCGTATCTCTTTTCTCTCGCTTATCCGCCCCTCTCTCTTTTCCGTTTTGCCTTCATGGTCGGCGAGTTTGGTATCTTGGGCCGAGTTGGTAATGGGCCGGTTGTAGGTAATGGGCCGAGTTGGTAGAAAATGTGGGCTGACCACAGAAGCTATATACTCTGTTCGATCTCCAAGTTTGGGGGGTGATGTCACTGCGAGTGTTAGGTTTCGCACCCCAGAAACACACGCATTCGACTTTGGATTTGCAGCATTTACGCACGCGAACAAAGGCAGCGCAATCCTTTCGAGACCAACAAAGTAATAGAATATCAACCCAAGAGGGCAACGCTCGTGTTATTGAATGGCCACAACGTAACCGATTTCTCTCATTATCATGCTTTGAGGTGGCCGATACTGTAATATCGGTGATCCTACGCATGATAATGATAACATTGGAATTATTGCGTCCAATATTATTGGTCCTCGCTTATGAGTTTAAAATGTTGGGCTCGACTGCGTCTCACCCACTATTTTTGCAACTCATAGCTCGATCCAATAAATTTGGGGTGATCATCCAATTTTATTACAACACAACCTCGCGTGCCATCCTTCTGTTGTGGCATCAGTTGTTTGTGTTGTTTTCACGCACTAAGTGTGACGAACGAAAATACTCGCGTAGGCCCTATGCATAAGACTTTCCAATACGACGACTATCTTAAACAAATATTGTGGTGCCCAAAACGAGACAATGAAGTGCGTATGCTCGTTAATACTTTTGGCACCTCGATTGGTTACGCCTTTTGTGGAGAATCCGCTTTGTCCTCTCTTATATAAGTCATTGGGGCGACTTGGTTTTGGGCCGAATTGGTATGGCCGACTTGGTTTTAGGCCGCTGACGACCAGACCCCCATTAAGTACCCCCAGCAGTGAACTACTGTGATTTATCCAGACGTGTGCCAACAGTAAGAGTAACCAAATTTCCGCTGCGTTCCTACTTGAAAAATGTGATTTTTTGTTTGTTGTTGACTTATGACGCCATGGGCGATTGTGAAGACGTCTTGTTTGTGACCAAAACCGGTAAGTAAGAGACATGATGAAGTGCCACGAAGAGACTAGATCATATCCACCTGTACTCTGACTAGAGCTAGGGCTGAATTTGAACTTCAATCAAATTTAAACACCATTTCTAAGTGGTTTGATGATAACAAACTCACTTTGAATGCCAAGAAAACCAAGTTTATGGTATATGGTACATGTCAATGTTCTCATAATTTCAAAATGTTTCTCTGCACGTATTGATACTATTTAAAGGGTTGACCAGTTTAAAATATTTGGTGGATTTTGATCCTCTGATGTCTTGGTGTGATCATATCAATCAAATGTCTTCATGTCTTAGTTTTCTAAACGTTGTGGTTTTATAAGAAGACTTAAAATATTATATTTCCAAAATACTCTTATATGCTTGCAAATTCATTGTCATGCCTACATTTTGACTGATTGCAGCCCCTGTGGCGTGTTTTCAAAAATGTGGGTCACCAAAGTATTGATTTTAGATTTCTTGTAGAAGTGTTTAGGTCATTATTTTGAATGATTTAATGTTGTCTGGTCCATAAAATAAAAGAAGTAAAAAATAAAAAAACTGTCGTTACAACAACCCGACAACCAAACAACACCTATTTAAATTCCTTTAATTTAACAGGTACTCACATTTTCCGACCATTTCGGACGGAATTTCAACCAACAAATATATTACCACTGAAGAACATCAAGTTAATTTAATTACAGACCTTTTTGATATAAGTGACACTTTACATGAATATATAAGCAATGTTTTTTATTTCCAAATGTTTTCAGTTTTTAATTCCCAGAGAAATAGAAAAATTAACCAAAAAAATTCCGCCGACATGGTCAAACATTCTTAAAAGTTTTTTTTTTTTTTTTTTTTTTAATAAATTTCAATAAAATGTTTTCCTGTCAAGTACCATGATTTTGAAATATTAGCTGGAGTGATTGTTTTTAAAGTCTAGCTTTATTTTATTCTAGTAAAATGGGCAATAATTTTTTTCCGTCCCGAGCATGTTATGTTTAAGTCCGTCCGACATGGTTTAAACAACGAGTGCTCTTTAAGTTTTCTTTTTGGCCATTTCAAGTTGCAATTAACATGGATCGTTAATAACAATGAAGCTGTACCCAGAAAGTGCAAATCATCAATTTTCCTACATAGAATTCCCCTAACAGCTGAAAAAAAACAATTTTTTCAACATTTTTTTTTTGCCATTTTGTGGGACAAAGCTGTTGAATTGGCAGACTTGATCGATTTCTGGTCTCTTTGGACTGGCAAATGAAATTATTTTGATGAATACTTTTGACTAATGAAGAAATATGACAATTAAGGTTTTTAGAGAGAAAAATATCATATCAACAAAAGTGTATTTTTAGAAGAATAGTTGTACCAAACCTTTTTTTTAAAATGCAACATGTTGGACGGCGCATGTGTCGGACGTGAATTTTTTACAGATTTCATGCATACACATACCCAAATAGTTGTGCAATTATTTTAAATCTTGGTCTTGAAGCTAACTATGTTAGTAGCATGCCAAGGCAATGAAATTTTCAACAGACTACTGATCGTGCAATTTTCTGTTTTTCTAATACACAATCATGTCGGACGGAAACAGGCAATGTCGGACGGAATTTTGGACATGTTTTTGCTGCATCAAATGAACAAAAGCACTTAAAGTTCTGATATATACCAATACAAGAGCTAATATCCGGATTTACTAGACAGTACCAATAAATACACAAAAGCAGAGTCGATTAAAATGTCAACATTTCCATTCCTTCCAACATGCCGATGTCCGTCCGACCCATCTCCCATTTGAAGAGGGCTCTTTAAGAAGAGCGAGGTTTTAAATTAACATTTGGTACTCTTTTGGAGTCAGTCGTTTGTTGTTTCAATTATCCAGTGGGTAAAATAATAATTTTCCTTTTTACTTTCGATGAGAATCGCAATCACATAACAGTTTCGTAGAGAACCCTATTTCTATCGTTCCGTCCGCATGAAAGGTTTTCAGCAATAAAAGGAATCTCACAGGACCTGATTTTAGAATTTCATAGATATTTAGTAGAGGATACAGTATCCATATATATTAGAAATGTTTGCACCTCATTGGTCCTAGGTCAAAAATACCAGCTATTTGCTCTATCAAATTCCGTCCGACATGCTTACGATCATTTTTAAACACAGCCCGCTGTCTGGTCTAACTGTACTAACGATCTTTTGAACACCACTTTAACTTCTTCAAATAGATTAGCTCGCATAATTGTAATAGCTGACATTGAAACTCCTGTTAAAGACTTATGTGTACAGCACTTGGAACAAACTAATGATCGTTGTATAAACCCTATGCTATGCTTATTTTTAAATGCTTCAAAGGTTTGGCCCCCGGTTTACCTTTCCTCTCATTTCACTTTATGCACCAGTTATTATTAAGGGTACCAGGATCCAAACGTCACAAACTCTTGTATTACCACCTTGGACCTAAATGCAGGAAACGTACGTTCCATATGAGAGAAACCAAATGGAACGTCTTCCTTCTGAGATCCGCTGAACTATAATACAATGAGTCTATCTCCGCTTAAAGCCTCTAAATTTTGTACATCCCACATAAACATATTTTGTCGACTGTAGAGTCTATAGTTTCATTTATCCTCATTGCTTATTTGAATTTGTTCTGTGTTTAGTATTTTTTTATCTTATGTTATGTCTTATAAGTTCATTCTTGGACAATGTGTATATATGCAGGGCCCCCTTGGAAATCAGTGCTCTTGTCACTGAAGGGGCTACCCTCCCTAAAGAAAGTTTTAAGTCAATAAATAAATTAAACCGTCAAGGTTAAACTGGGTTTTTGGGCGATAAATGATGCCAACGATAGTTTTTTTTACTGCTGGATTTGTTGATGTCATTAACTTCGATAAAATAGTAGTCGCCAGGGCAATTAAAATTTAGGTCGGTCCCTAGTTCAAAGCAATGTTAGGGTGAATACAAAAAAGGAGGCACCGCCTCCTCTTCGGTTATGACCGATGGAATTTATAATGAGTAACCATCGAAGTCAACTATGTTAGATTCATCATCAATAGTTTAAACCAATTTCTGTTAAAACCAGAAATGTGGGAAAATTATGATTAATGGTAGAAAGATATTAGTGACATCGTGGGGTGTTTATTTAAGCTGCGAACATTGTGATGAAATAATGACAGGGTGAAGTGTTTCTTGATGATTTAGCATCATTTAGGACCTCACTAATGTAATAACTACATTGGGCTTTTGGAGTGATCAATATCAGCGATCACACACTTAGTATGAGTCAGTGCGCTTGGAGGAGTGATGAATTTGAGGATCTATGATTGAAATGGGTCAAAGTGGGGTACCTTTCAGAATACAATTCAGTGCTTGACCATGGTGGCAAAATACACAATGTGTGTGGGGGGGGTAGGGTTAAAGATACAAAAAAAAATAGTCAATCACAACATGAATACAATTGAATGAAAATATACAAATATGAGAGACGCGAGGCGTTCACAAAAAAAAACATTACCAAGGTAAATATAACTTCTTAACTTATAGAAGACAATTATGGTATCGAGATATGGATGTTAAATAAAATAAGAATACCACAATGAAGTCAATGCATGCGGACAAATGGATAAGCCTGCAGGTTTGAATGATCCTCGAGCATAATGATGATATACCGATGCAGTCACATCAATAAACAAGGCCATTTAATGTGATCGCACAAATGAAGATGAGAGGGTGAGTGGGTGATAAATTGGTATGATCAACAGGGGCTAACCAAAATGGAGGGAAAAAAACAGAAGCCCTGTTAAGAGGTTGAATGACGGGCATCGGTGGTATAATAATAAGCTAAAGGATAATAATTCAAAATAAAAGTGCATTATAAAACGGGGCAGAATACAAAGTATAGTTAACGTAACGTATTGAATAATACACATTCTCACACCATGAAAAAAGTACTTAATGTACATGAAAACAGTACACATGCAAAGGAATTCAAAAGTTTGAGCGGTGATCTAAGGCATTTTGGCAGAGAGCAGAAGTGGCAGGAGCAACCGGTAAGAGGGATGAAATTGATCAGACAACAAAATATGAATGGAAGTGCGCCATAGTTGCTCGAGGGCAATGTTGCCAAGATGCCTGAACGGAGAGGGGTAATACAACTTGGGGAGCATTTAGATGCAAGTAATGACATGAACTGGGATATGGCAACATTAAAAAAAATATATTGACATTACAATATGAATTGAGACCTAACAATATGCAGAAATTAAATAAGTCAACATGCTAATATCTCAGGAATGGAACATCCCCATAATAACCAAAACTGGTCACAAGGACCAAGGACAGTGAACAGAAACTTTTGACATGACCCGATGTGTCAAAGGTCACGATAGGGTACAGGGGTCAACAAACGTTAACAATGAATAAAAATCTAGGAATTAGCTCAAATCTCAAAACTAATGCTGTCATCTTGTAGGACGTGATCAACACTACAAAAAAGTTCAATTAGGACTTTGTCATATGACACATTGATTTAGGGTTCACAGGTCACTATATATTCAAATTATGTACACTTCAATCACTACTCCTCCTACCGATTAAGAAAACGTGTCAGGTGAGTGAATGCATATGAATTAGCGTGAGCCCCTTTATAAAGTTAGGGTCAAGAGGTCCCAATATGGGGTTATCTGGGGCACAGAGGTCAAACAGATTTACTGTGTGTAAAACTTTAAAAATAAGGTCAATAGAAAACGGTTTAGCCCATCGATAGACTTGATGAGCTGGCGTCAATAAAAGTCATCATGACTTATCAATTGAACCAGGTTTAGGTGTCAAAGGTCACAATACTTAAAATTACGTTACACTTCAATCACTACTACTCTACAGATTAAGCTCACCTGATAGTGGGGAGTCATGCATCTGAATCAGCTTGAGGACCCTTTACAAAAGTTATGGGTCAAGAGGTCAATATGGGGTCATCTGAGGTCACAGGGGTCAAAAACATATTAGTCAAATAGAGAAAATAATTTTTCCCATCATGTAGGACTTGATGAGAGGTAAATTAAAGTCAATTCATGACCCCACACATGACCCATGGTTTAGGGGTCCAAAGGTCAAAAAAATACACAAATTACGTTATACTTCAAATCACTACTCCTTTGACAGAATTCATAGTATGATCACTTGGAATCATGTATTGTGACGGCCGCTTGACATCCCCCACAAAAGTTACTTAATGAAATTTGATAAAGGTCATTGGGGTCAAAGGAGTCCCAGACCTGATTTTCACTAACAATGCGTTCTTCTACAAGTTACGTCTGAGTACTCTAGACTGTGTTTAGATCTGTTAACAGATCTAGTTCTTTTGGTTCGGCAATCAATATCTGCACTCATTCAATAAAGACCCTCAGATTTGCCTTTGTACAAGGATTCTATTGATTTGGTAATTGAGCGCAAATTCAAGTGGATACTAATGTGTGCTTTACACACTCTGGTGGATGTAAATGTAATAAATGCCCCAATTAGTATAACACAGGCCAGTTATTAATTTGGATTAATGCAACAACAAGTGCAATTAATTTGACTGTTTATAATTCTTGGCCAGGGTTTGGAATGAACTCGTTTTAACTATAACGTAAGGCAAAATCATAAAAGATAAATATACACCAAAAGCCAGGTTCAATTTAGTGGATACACCTTCGGTGGTCTAAAGGTCAAAGTCAGACTTTTTGGAAACAATTTTACTTTCATGATAAATATTAATAATTTTGGTTCACTGTGGTGAATAAATGAAAAAAACAAGAAGTTCTTTGCCTATCTTCATTTTTCTGGCATCATGGTTTGTGAATTGCCCTGTTAACATGTTTACTATCTTCTATGGTTTACTGTGATGCGTAAATGTGTACAACGCGGAATTTCTGGGGCCCTGTAAAAAAGGGGGCCATAACTTGAAAATAAAAGCACGAATCTCGGGATTTTTGAAATGGTGATTAGAAGTAATTATTGTAATATAAAGTATATAATAATATTCTAAAAGATTACAAATATTTTTAATATTTTTTTTTCATCGGGATACAATCCATTTTGGACTCACACTGTAACCAGGTAACATGAATGCATATCTGATAGTTAAGTCACTGTACTAGGTTTGGTTTTTGAGATAAAAATTTTTGAATATTTTGGAATATTTTTGGTTTTCCCCCTAATGACCTTTGACCCCCATGCCGAGCACAACGTTTGTGAAGGGTCTTAAGCTGCTTCATATGTATGAGTCACGTGACCATACAACGTTGCATATACCAGATAGCTATTTTTGAAGATTTTTTAAAGATTTTTCACATTAAGACCGGAAGTGCCCCTTTAATGACCCCAGATTGACCTCTCGACCCATAACTTTTGTTTTTTTTTTTTTTTTTTTTTCACTCTAGTAATAACGGGCTTTATCTGTCCTCTATAGGCTGAGATAAATCCAATTTGGTCTTATTTTTAACATTTTTTGGCAAAATTGACCTTTTGACCCCTTTAATGACCTTTGATCCCGGTATAAAAAAACCTCGTGTACACAACAAAAATGCATTGTTCCAATGCAAATAAAAAAATTCTACTATGCTTAGTTCTGGAGATAAAAATTCTTGAAATTTACCTTCAAACCAGAAATGACCTTAAAATAAAAATATCTTGCATACACCAGGTAACATGAAAGCATATCTGCAAGTTAAGTCACTGTACTATGTTTGGTTTTTGAGATAAAAATTTTTGAATATTTTGGAATATTTTTGGTTTTTGACCGGAAGTTCCCCCTTAATGACCTTTGACCCCCATGCCGAGCACAACGTTTGTGAAGGGTCTTAAGCTGCTTCATATGTATGAGTCACGTGACCGTACAACGTTGCATATACCAGATAGCTATTTTTGAAGATTTTTTAAAGATTTGTCACATTAAGACCGGAAGTGCCCCTTTAATGACCCCAGATTGACCTCTCGACCCATAACTTTTGTGAAGGGTCTCAAGCTACTTCATATGCATGAGTCACGTTACCGTGCATTGTAATCTATAGGCGCTGAAACTTTTTCAAGGAAAATGACACTTTTGACCCCTGTGACCCCTAGATGACCCCGACAGGGGTCAAAGTCATATGACATAAATGGGATGCCTCAGCGGTCATTCGGTGTGAGTCTGGTCAGAATATGTCAAACTATGACTGAGCTAGACGCAGTTGAAATGTTGACAGAAGAAGAAGAAGAAAGAATGCATCAGAAACAGAACAAGACGGCCAGAAGGCCGTCTTGTAATAACTTAGTAGGAGAGGTTGCTTACTTAAAGAGACATGAGGAGATTTCCAGAAAGAAGTGCCCCCAAGTTTTCTCGAACCCCGTTTTTTTTACATTGGAATGCTTACCAATGTATTAGATCACACCTGAAGTGAATAAGCCGAATACGCCGTCTTTATGTAATAAAATGTTTCTTTAGAAAGTTTCTGTCGTGCACGACAGAAAGTCAAAGCACGGTGTTCTATGGGGAGCGATTACGATAGCAGGCAAGTTCAAAACAAGGTTTGCGGTTTTCTTTTGCACCTGTTTGTCCAATAAACCTTTGAAATGTTCTCGGTAGGTGGTCTACAACCGATCCAGTGAAATTTGAGAGAAATATGTATCCCCTAAAAAAATCTCCTCCTGTCACTTTAACTAGGACTAGAAATAACAAAGTTACAGTAAAAATGTGTCCTTAAACTGACTTCTTTTTAAAGGTGTATTTCGTGATTTCCAGCACATCCTGTTTTATTTATTGTTCACTAGATATCCTTGAAAAAAAGCTTATTCACAACTTTTTAGCCGATCCCGACTTTGCGGTTTTGTGTTATGAGCAAATGCTCGTTTCCCACGGTCCCATAGGCCACTGTGCTATAATTTCTGTCCGTTTACGGACAGAAAATACAAAATTGCGAATTTCTTACAGAAACGACCGAATTTGCACGTAAGATTTGGCACACATGGATTACTAATGTTAACGGTTCAGATGATATGAAAATCTCAACTATTTTGAGGTAAGTCGGGGGGACGAGGCTGTGGATCACGAAATGCCCCTTTAAGCACAGGATGAGCTCCAACTAAAACTTGTGACCACCAGCTGGCAACTGCGCTGAAGTTAGAACTATTGGGCTCACTGAAAGCTGGCTGTGTGTTAGTCCCAATAATTGTGACTACACATTTGACATTTATTTTAACATTGGTCAAATTTTTATCATATCACTGAATGTGTAGTCACAAAAGGTTATGTGTAATTGCTTAGCCATTTAACCACCACCAATTTTAGTTAAAAATAAAAGCCTCCAAATCCATCAAATTTACTTTTATCTTGAGGACCACTTCTACTATGTCTAGAAGTATAATAATAAAAGATTTGTCAAAATACTGGCAACTAAGTATGAAAATTCTGATGAAATTTGATTGTCCAAATCCGACCAGAACCAAACTCATTCAAAAAGTAAGGTGTAAAGAAAGCAGGATAAATCACTGATTTTTCTGAAAACAATTACCTCATGCATGTTGTAGTTGTCCAATGCCGCTTTAAAGATAAATGTTTTAATGTAACAGTAAATTGCGTCTTATCATGACTATGAGCCCAATGACTTCTGTTATATAATTTCGTAATTGAAGATATTAACATGCAAAAGTGCATGAATCAAATTAGGAGAAATTAAAATAATGAAATTTCATATTCCAAATTCATGAATCTTTTATTTTATTTTCGCATGTGACTTTTTATTGATGCCAATCATACGTGTATTACTTAGTAACTTAACTATTAGTCCCTTCACAATTGATTCTGAGTTTATTGTTTCCCCGCCAGCATCCAAAAGCGAGAATTTTTTATTTGGCATTTTACTGAATTGTTATTTAATTTTCGTTATGTATTATATTGAAGGTTGTTGATTGGGGTCTGGTGGCATATTGTGTAAGTTTTATTCCAACCTCCAGACCCAAGAACAGGAAATTAAAAAAAAAATTTAAAAAATAAATGTTTGAAATCAATCACAGTTGTAAAATAATTAAATCCACGGTGCCAAAATATACTGCTGATTTTGGTTGAACTTGCAACCAATTGTTTTCAAATAAAGAAACAATAAAAAATAACTAAAATTAAATGTTAGGCCTGCCTCATCTATTCAAACTAGGAACACTATAAGAATCAACTGTGAAGGGCCTTGCATTAACATGGAGCGAGTTTAATATAGAACCACCAACTTGGCCCATTTACAGCTATTTACCAACAAGTAGCTACAAGTCAAATAGCCAACGGAACAGCAGCGCGGAAGTCAGCCCCATAATCCTTTGCGTCCAAACCATATTATCGACTGGTGAAGTCCGTGTTGACCACATTTCTTAGTTTGTCACCGTAGAGGTAACTTACAGTCAAGTGTACACACAACCTAGCCTACGCTACGCTACAGAGTACAGTGTCATGAACAGTACATCACGAATTGTTAAGTACTGCACCTGAATTTGATATTATCAAGACCCTTTTTATTCAAGTCCAAAAGAAAACAAACATAAAAGTCCGATATGCCAAGACACGATGGTACAAATCATA